>VMDO01016785.1:0-46746 GCA_007922755.1 Pedetes capensis | reverse complement strand
ACCATGAGAGGGGAAAGGTCTGCACAAAAGCAAAGAAGTACAAAAGACACCGCTCCTCAGGGCTGCGAGCTTCAGAGCCCTGGGGCAAAGGCACCAGGTCAGGATTGAAGCAGGAGAGGACAGTGGAGGTCCATCTTGAGCTTCCAAACCTCCTACAGGGAAGACCAGCTCTGTGAAAAGGCAGAAGTGGGCAAGGGCATAGCTCAGTGGAAGAGCGCTTGCCCAGCATGTTCTCAAGGCCCTGAATTCCATCCCCAGCACCAGGAAAAGAAAACCAAAAACAAGTAGAAATGGGTCTGAATGGGAGTTTTCCCAATGTGCACTCTTTTTTTTCTTTTCTTTTCTTTTCTTTTCTTTCTTTCTTTCTTTCTTTCTTTCTTTATTTATTTTCCCAGTACTTGGGAGTTGAACCCAGAGCCTCCCACATACTTTGCAAGTACTCTACCATGGGGCTGGACCCCTAGCCCCTTTAAACTTTTTATTTCAAGATAGTGTCTTCCTAAGTTATGCATGCTGCCTCTGACCTTGAACCTGTCACCCTCCTGCCTCTGCCACCAGACACTCTCTGGGATGACAGGTGTGCGTCACTGCGCCCCAATGTTTTATTGTTTTGTTCTGTTCTTGTTTTTGTTAAAGCCTAGATTCTGCATATGAGGGAAAACATGTGATATTTGTCTTTCTGGGCCTGGGTTAGGTTGCTCAACAAGACAATCTCTAGCTCCATATGCTCTCCTGCAAATGATGTAATTTCATTCTTCTTCACGGCTGTGTAGAGCTCCATTGTGCATGCATACCGTGTTTCCTTCACCCAGTCAACTGCTGACAGACACTTGTGCTGATTCCGTAACATGTGTTTTGTGAATAGTGTCACAATAAACATGGATGTGCAGGTGTCTCTTTGACATGCTGCCCTGGATTCTCAGGAGTGGACTGGGGCATAGCTAGGAGTGGGATACCTGGATCACGAGGTCGTTCTGTGTTTAGTTCTTTGAGGACTCTGTTGTCTGCCCTTGGTGTTTTTGAAACAAGGTCCAGCTATGTAGCCACCACCATGACCAATGCAGAACAGCTTACTCAGGGCCAAAAATTCTCCCATGACCTTTGCCATTGATCTTTCTTCCCGCTCTTGCCTCTTGGCAACCACTGGTCTATTTTCTATCCCTATATACTGTGTCATATGAATAGAATCAGATCGTATTTTGCATTTTGGGCCTGGCTTTGTTCATAAAGCATAATGCACAAAGTATTTGCAATCAATGTGCGATGGACCACGAGAACGTTCCTTTTATTGCTGGATAGCCTTTCCTTTGTATGGAAGAAGTGTTCTGGTGTCTGCAACTTTCTGAAATGTATCAAAAATATGATAGATTGGCCAGGGGCGGTGGTACACGCCTGTAATCCCAGCAGCTCAGGAGGCAGAGGTGGATGGATCACAAGTTTGAGACCAGAGGTATTCTGCGTAACTTAGTGAGACCCTGTCTCAAAAAGTAAAAAAAAAAAAAAAATGGGATGGGGGTGCAGCTCAGTGGTCCAGCACTTGCAAAGCAAAGCATGCAGGTGCGAGGCCCTGGGTTCAACCCCCAGTACCGCCAAAGAAAAAAAAAAAAAAAAAGATAGACTGGTTGATGGATAGAGGACAGGAAAGATTATAGATATGTGATAAAGTTAATATAATAAAATGTTAATGTATGTCAATATGATTCATTGAAAAAAGATAAGACTTTTAAATAAGTCATTATGGGACTAGTGGATAGCTACATACAAAAGAATAAAGCTGGACCCTTACCTTACACCATACACAAAAACTAATTCAAAGTGGATAAAGGAGCTACATGAAAAAGTAAAGTGTAACACTCTTAGAAGAAAATACATTCCAAAAAGTTGCAGACACCAGAACACTTCTTCCTGATCACGTAAGCCATCAATTACAATCCAGTATTTGCCCACCATTTCTTTATTTTTGATGTAAAACTTACATGCAATGAAATTCACAAGCTTAAGTGTACCATGTGATGAGTTTTGACAAAGTGCATTCACCTGTGCAATGCAAATCCCCACCAAGATAAAGAATGTCTCCACCACCCCAGTTATCTCGCATGTGTTTATTTTTATGTACTTATTTTTGACAAAGGCGTGTGCCCATGCAACCACTACCTGAATCAAGATATAGACCCTTTCCATCTCCTAAGAAAGTTTCCATTCACGTCTTTGCAGTCAACATTGCCTCACCCTGTCCTTACTCAAGGCAGCTGCCAATATGATCTCTATCATCACAGATTAGCTTTGCCCAGGATGAAATTTCATATAAATGAAACTATGCAGTATGTACAATTTTGTGACCGGCTTATTTCACTCCTGACCAGCATTTTGAAAACACAATAGAGCAGAATAGAGAAGAAAATGAATAGGCTGTGGCAGGGTAAAATGTTGCCTTGAAGGTCTTTGTTTCAGGCATAGATATTAGATAAAGATAGCCTGTATGGGTTGTGTGGGCATGTACAGCAGGGGCGGGGATCAGGGCCAAAATAGAAAACATATTTCTAACCATGGATTATGAGGAAAGTGTTTTAAAAGCTAGTGGTTCAAGCAGTTCTCCAAGGTCTTGTTTCTCTCCCATCTGTCTTGTTTCTTGCCCTCTACCCCCCAGGCCTTGGCTCCCCCTCAGCCCTTGCCACCTCTCTTCCACCATATCCACTGAACTCCTTCTCATCTGCCAAAGGCCTCCTTGACTGGCTCTTCCTCTAAAACCCCTCCTCTGTTCTCAGACCCCCTCCCCGAGCCAGTACCATGAGGCACCCGCATTAGTCACTCTCTCTTCCAGCTGACCACGGTCTCCCTGGGCACAGGGCCCATGTTTTGCTTGCCTTTGCAGGCCCTAGCTCCTAGCATCCGATGGCACATAAGAGACATCAGTAAATATCCACAGAAAGAACAAAGGAGCCCTAGGGTTCTGGGTGGTCAGTGTAGGGGACACGTTTATCGCATCACGACGTATCGTTCAAATGGAAAATTCTGTGTTAGCGGTTCTGGAAAGGTCTGTGTTCCCTTTTTACAGAGGGCCACAGGTTTCTGACAACGAATACAACTTACTGAAATACACTGGTGATAACACAGCTCTCTCACCAGAAGCAAGTGGGTTTTCAGGGACAGATGTCAGGGAGTGTGGAGGGAAGAGGCTGAGGCGTTAGCGTGTCAATTTCAGGATGTTGAATTCAGCAAGTTGGTATCATCATCTCTACCACTGCTGCTAGCACCACCTTTCCATCACCACCCCCGCCACCATCATTTTCTTTTATCTTTTCTTTTCCTTTTCTCTCTTTTCTTTTCTTCTCTCTTTTCTTTCCTTTTCTTTTCTTTTCTTTTTTTTTTCTTTTTTGCCATCCTGGGACATTGAACCCAGGGCCTCACACCTGCTTTGCATGTGCTCTGCCACTGAGCCACACCCCCAGCCCATGTTTTCGTTTAGTTTTGCACCCCCAGCCCATTTTTTTTACTTTTTCTGAGACAGGGTCTCGCCAAATTAATTACACAGACTGCCTCTGGTCTCGAACTTGTGATCCTCCTGCCTCTGCCTCCCAAACTGCTGGGATTACAGGCGTGCGCCACTGCGCCCGGCTCCATTTTTTAGTTTTTATTTCCAAACAGGGTCTCTCTAAGTTGTGCCGGCTGCCTGTGACCTCGAGCTCCGGAGCTGCTGGGATCACCAGCGTGTGCCGCCACACGAACTCACCACTCTTTTAGACAGGGCCTGTTGGCCAGGTGTGGTGGCACATGCCTGTGATCCTAGCACTCGGGAGGCTGAGGCAGGATGGCCCAGACAAGTTTAAAGCCAGCCTGGTCTACTACTGAGTTCTCGGCCTGCCTAGGCTACTCAGTAAGACCCGGCTTCAAACAAGAAAAAGAAGAAAGAAAACCTAGAGATGGCCTATGTGTTGAACCTGCCTCTCCTAACAGAACAGAGAGAGAAGTCTGTGATTCTGCTCCAAAGGGAGGCACAAAATGACCAACCCGGGTCCCTTCGACACAGTCTTCAGGCCATGTCCCAAGAGCTTGACTCACAGGGGCAGGTAAATCCCTGTCTTCCCACCCAGACCCGCCTGGGGGTCTGCAACTGTCAGAAGAGCCCCCCAGGGTGTGGTCCAATAAGCTGCAAAATAACACCAGTCTCCATCACCAGAAGCGTCAATGGAGGTTGGATGTTTTCCTACCCTGTGGGGTCTGCGCGCCAGGCACAACCGGTGGGTTCATCAGCTCAAAGACATTAGGGCTTCCGACGCTGGATAACCCTTCATCCTACAAGAAGTCTAGATGGCAGCTAAGGCTGGGGTTGGTTTGGATGCTCAGGAGCATGCTGCTTAGAGCTGAGATTTCGCTTCCCTCCAGGCAGCAAGGTGCTTTATTGCTAAGACACCTTCCAGCAGAAAAGCCAACTTTTCCCCCAGGGGCCCCTCCTTCGGCAGAGCTGGGTCGCCCAGCTGTCCCAGCAGCCAGCAGCTCAGCTTAGACATTAGCAGGCAGCGTGGAGGGAAGGGGGATCCAAAATAGCTCTGGCCTTCCCACCATGATGAACAAGCCACATGCATCTCTCAGGACTCGGCAAGGCTGTCTCCAGATGGGTCCCACAGCCTACCCAGGCCACTGAGCTACTTCCAGGACGAAGGCCCAAGGCTCACATCACACCAGGTGCCCGGAGCGGGCGTCCAGCACTGATACCACACCGGGCTGCCCTCGTTTGAATAAAATCCTCTCTAATTCCTTCTTTTTCCTTTCTCTCCCCTTGCCCTTTGTTCCCTTCCTCCTCCAGCACCCATGCGTGTGCCTCTCCCTTCTCTGTCTCTCTAGGGTACTTTTCCCTCTGTTGTTGTCAGGCGCCATCGAGTCACGTCCGACGCATAGCAACCCTTATAGGGTTTTCAACGGCTGATTATTTCGGGATTGCCTTGGGAGTGGGTTGCCAAGTCCTTCTCCCGTTTTTGTGGTGCTGGGAATTAAACTCAGGACCTCAGAGACTGCAGAGCAGCACTCTACTAACTGAGCTAAATCCCAGCCCCACTTTTCCCTCTAGGAGCTGCTTAACTCTGTTTTCTGAAGCAGAAACACCCTCATGCAGATTTACCCAGTGATCTCAGTTTATTTCAAGTTCCTTTCCAGGCTTACCCACGCTCCTCCAGTGCCTTGGTCTTCTCTGTCATTATTTCCTAATGGTGTGCTATCTTTAATAAACCCATTCCATACTCTCTACCATCACTTCTGTATCGAGTATAAATTTTTTTATACGTCAGATACAAGGGCCAGGGTTTTGCTGCCGGTTCCTTGTTGGTGGTCTGGACCTGTCCCTCTGCACTCCCCACGACTCTCTGGTGACTCTGGCACAGGGAGGCTGAGGGCGCTGGACCACGAGTGCGTGATTGGCCAAAGTGAACCATGATCCACCATATCCGGGATGACACACTGCTGTCCCCAGATGCCACCTGGGCTCTGTTGGCAAGGCAGCCTGCATGAGGTGATGACGACGGTGTCCCAGCCGTTCAGGACACTACAGCTGTGTGTCAAACTGTTCCCCAAATGCAGTGGCGTTCATTGTGCTTGTGTATGTGCAGGCTGGCCGGGCTCACGGGGACAGCTCGTGTCTGCTGAACTTCATGTCAGCTCAAAACAAGAGCAGCGTCAGTTCCACTCAGGATTTGGCACTCTGGTTGGAGTTCACTGGACTCCATTCATCTCCATCTCCCTCGGTGTCAACTGGGATGACCCCGGGGCAGGGTTCTGGAGTCATTCGAAGGCACATTTGCCTGGAACAGCTGGAGCTTCTCAGCTTCCTCTGTCCAGGGCTACGGGAGCTGTCCAGCGCGCCCTGCCCAGCACAGTAGCTTCTGGGCAGCTGGACTTCAGGATCTCAAGATACTGGGGCTGGTGAGCGGGGCAGGTGGAGTGCTGTGTCTCCTTTTCAGCTCAGCTCTGACATCCATTCCAGCCTGTTCTGGCACTGAGATCTTGCCACGGTAGTAGCAGCGTTGTCGTTGTTGGTGTTGTTAGGTGCCGTCGAGTCGGTATCCGATTCATAGTGACCCTCATAGGGTTTTCAATGGCTGACTGTTTTGGGATTGCCTTGGGAGTGGATTGCCAGGTCCTTCTCCCATTTTTGCGGTGCTGGGAATTGAACTCGGGACCTCAGAGACTGCAGTGCAGTGCTCTACCAACTGAGCTAAATCCCAGCCCCAAGGAAAGAAGAGCAGAGCAGAGCAAGGCAAGGCAAAGCAAGGCAGGCAGGCTTATCTTCACTGGCTTGAACTGAAGCTATAGAATGAATTACCACTAATTGCCTGTGAAAGACAAATGGAGTCTAGCTGCCCATGTTGTTGTTGTTGTTAGGTGCTGTCGAGTCGGTACCCGACTCATAGCGACCCTCACAGGGTTTTCAATGGCTGAGTGCTTTGGGATTTCCTTGGGAGTGGATTGCCAGGTCCTTCTCCCATTTTTGCGGTGCTAGGAATTGAACTAGGGGCCTCAAAGACTACAGCGCAGCGCTCTACCCACTGAGCTAAATCCCAGCCCCTGGCAGTGTTGTTAGGTGCCCTCAAGTCAGGTCCGACTCATAGCAACCCTGTGTACAAACAGAAGGAAACACTCCTCCGCACTGTGCCACGCACACGATCTTTTTATGTTTGAACCCATCGTTGCAGCCACTATGTTTCTTCTCATTTTGAGTCATGCCACAATGAAAAAGGAGGTCCTAAGGGTTTTCCTCCATTTCCATCATTAAGATCAACTCTTCTTTGAGAAGATAACTCTTCTCCAGTCATTTCTTGAATGCCGTCCAGCCTGGGGAACTCATTTTCTGGCACTATAATTGACAGCACTTCTCTGCTATTCACAGCGTTTTCAATGGCTGATTTTTTCAGGAGTGGGCTGCTGGGTCCTTCTCCCTGGCCTGTCTTAGTCTGGAAGCTCAGCTGAGACCTGTCCACCATGGGTGGTCCTGCTAGTATCTGAAATACTGGTGGCAGAGCTTTCAGCATCACAACAACATACGAGTCCCCACAGCACGACAAGGTGACAGACAGGTGGGTTGCCATGGCGTAGGGGAAGGGAACGTGATGCCATCTTTTTGTGAGAGAAGTAATACAGAAGCAAACGTATTTTAACAATGAATCATGCCTGCCGCCCCTCCAAACAGGGAGCTGCAGGTATAATGGCTAGGGAAGCACTGAGGTGGAAGGCAGATGGAGGGGGTGGATGAAAACTGCTTTGAAACACTTCTTTCTTTCTTTGGACCCTGAAGCTCGCTCGCTCGCTCGCTCTCGCGCTCTCTCTCTCTCTCTCTCTCTCTCTCTTTTCTTTTTTTTTTTTTCCGGTACAGGGGGTTGAACCCAGGGCCCCGTGCTTGTATGCTCCGCAAGTGCTGGACCACTGAGCTGCACCCCCAGCCCATTTTTTTACTTTTTCTGAGACAGGGTCTCGCCAAATTAATTACACAGACTGCCTCTGGTCTCGAACTTGCAATCCTCCTGCCTCCGCCTCCCAAACCACTGGGATTACAGGCGTGCGCCACCTTGCCCGGCCATCTCTCTCCTTTCTTTTAGGAGAGTCAGAGTGGGCTATGGTCAGGCCACGTCATTCCTCATTTTAGAGACAGGGCAGCCTGGCTGGAGTCAGATCTTGGCCCATATTCCATCAGCTTCGTCAGCCCTCCACTATCACCAGCTCTTTGCCTGAGGGCTTTGCTTCTGCTCTGCTCCTATTCCAGGTCCTCTACAGTTTGCCTAGAAAGGCTGGAAAAAGTCAAACTGCTCCCACCCCCCGTCCCTGGGGCAAAGGCTGAGGGGAGCAGGTGTATACATCCCCCAGCTCCCTCTCCCCGGATAGGCTACACTGTGGTGCACGTTGAGAGAAGAATCCAGGCTGAGCACAGTGCTTACCTGTTCCCTAATGCGCCTGCTGGTGTTAACTCTACCTGCTCAGTCTCCCTTCCTCACACCACGACTAGGTTTCCTAGCATCACCATTCAGATACAGGACTGTGTTATTAGAATCCCAATTTCAGGATCTGCTTCTGGTGGCAGCCAACCGAAGACAAGCAGGCTTAGAACTGGCAGGAAGGGAGTGGAGTGCGGTGGAGCGTGGCTGTAACCCCAGCCCGGACTTGAGAGGCCAAGGCAGGAGGATCACGAGTGTTGGAGACCAGCCTCCAACATAGCAAGATTCTGTCTCAAAAAATTAAAACCGGAAGCCGGGTGCCGTGTTGCACACCTGTAATCCTAGCAGCTTGGGAGGCGGAGGCAGGAGGATCGCAAGTTCAAGACCAGAGGCAGTCTGTGTAACTCAGCGAGACTCTGTCTCAAAAAGTAAAAACATGGGCTTGGGGGGCAGCTCAGTGGTCCAGCACTTGCAGAGCATGCAAGCGTGGGGCCCTGGGTTCAACCCCCAGTATCACAAAAAAATTAAAAAATTAAAAAATAAAACCAGAACAGAACCTGGAAGGCAGGGCTTCCAGTTTCTGCTCCAACAGGCCAAGAGCTTGGAGGCTGTCGCTGCCACACTCGTGGCAACAGAGAAGTCAACAAGGGAGAAACCAAGCCCTTTCCTTAGATCCATCAAGAATGGAGGGCACAGCACACTGCCACGTGGCACCCAGATAAGCAGGTGAGTGGGGAGAGTCAGAGCCTAGGTTTGCTCACCAGCCGCGGGACGGTTCTAACCCCAGTGACCGGCGAGGCTGAGGCAGGCAGATCGCAAGTTTGAGACCGGAGGCAGCCTCCATAAACCAGTGCAATCCTGTCTCCAAATAAAAAAATAAAATAATAGCCTGGGCGTGCAGCCCAGTTGTGGAGCACTTGCAAAGACTATGTGAGGTCCTGGGTTCAACCCCCAAGTACCAGAAAAAAAAAAAAAAGTGAGAGAAAGAAAAAGAAAAAGAAAGAAAGAAAAGAAATCTGCTTCCAGGGAACAGAACCCGCTGGAGCCAGCCATAGCCAGGGATACTTAGGAAAGCAAAAGAGTTGAAAGTTGAAGAGTTGAGCAAGACTGGCTGGGAACTAGCTTGGAAGTTGAAAGCCTGGCTCAGTCTTACAAGGCACCTCCCCGCTTCTGTGCGTTTTCCTTCCAGGAGCCAGCCACAGACTCGCAGTCAATATCCAAGAAAAATCTCCTCACACTTCAGGAAGCAAAGGGAGGAAATGACCGTGGTGTTTGGGGCCCACAGCATCCTTCATAACAAAGGCCCTCCCTGCAAGGGAAGCTGATCTCTCAGAACCTCATCTGCCCAGGGGAAGGGAAACAAGGTCAACTCCAGGCTTTTCTCGCATTCTCGTCTCAAGCCAGGCAAGAAAAACAGGTCTAGAGGTGCCTTGAAGCCCACAGGCCTGCAACTGAGGTCCACTGAGACCTGGAGATGTAACTGTGTTGTAGGGTCTTCCTCTCCCCGGGGCCTTCCTGCCTTGTCAACAGGGTCCCAGAATAACTGCAGAGTGTTGTTACAAAGGCGTTCCTATGGAAACGGAACGTCAAAGAGGAGGGAGAGAAAACAAACAAACAAGCCATGAGCAAGGAGGAATTGAGAATGCTTGGCTACAGGAAACAGTAATCCCAGGGCAGAGTTGCCTGGATTCGCATAAAACCTCACACCAAAAGCCTGATTATTAATCCCAGGGCAGAGTTGGCTGGATTAACATAAAACCTCACACCAAAAGCCTGATTGTCTCAATTCTTATTACTCAATACTCACACCTGTCTTTTGTCAGAATATTATAAGGCAGGACAAAAAACAAGAAAAACAAAAACAAAAACACAGCCTATAGAGAAATTAGGCAACCGGACTCAGCGAGGACACAGGTTTTAGAATTATCAGACAGGGAATTCAAAACAACTGCAATTAGTATGATGTTAAGGAAAGAAATGGAAATAGACAAACTGCAAGCAGAGCAATGGAGACTCTAAAGGGGAGTCAAAGGGTAGCCTGAGGGGGGCCCTTAGGGACCTCTACTCAGGTGAAGCCGGGCCCTTGTCTCTGTTGCAGAAAATAATTTCAAGATGAATCAGGGTGAAACAAAGTTAGTGACGTTATGAATGAGGGATGAGAGGCAGTGCATGCTTTAGATTTCACCATGGACACTCAGAGAGAAAAAAGGGAGGCTCGCGGCTGTAGCACTGTGGCATTTGATCCCGTCAGATCTCAGAAGCTAAGCAGGGTTGGGCCTGGTTAGTCCTTGGATGGGAGACCACCTGGGAACACCAGGTGCTGTAGGCTTGGGAGAAGGACCTAGCAACCCACTCCCAAAAAACAATCCGCCATTGAAAACCCTATGAATAGCAGAGAAGCACTGACAGTAGTGTTTTGCCTGTTACACGTAGGATTGAGTCGCTATGAGTCAGATACCTATTCGATGGCACCTAACAACAACAACAAGAAAAGAATCATAGCACACATCCATACTTTGCTGCGGGCCTCTTTTTTTTTTTTTTCAGTACTGGGAGTTGAACCCAGGGCCTCGCGCTTGCATGCTCTGCAAGTGTTGGACCACTGAGCTGCACCCTCGGCCCATTCTTTTACTTTTTGAGACAGGGTCTCACTAAGTTACACAGACTGCCTCTGGTCTCGAACTTGCAATCCTCCTGCCTCCGCCTCCCGAGCAGTTGGGATCACAGGTGTGTGAACCTTGCCCGGTTTAGGATTTTTCTTTCTGAGACTGGGTTATTTCACTTAAAATGATGATCTCCCATTCCATCCATATTGCTGCAAATGATGTAATTTCATTCTTTTTTACTGCTGATTAGTATTCCATTATGTACATGTATAGTGTATGTATGCTGCATTTTTAAATCCATTCCTCTGTTGTTGGACATCTGGGCTGATCCCACACCCTTGCAATTGTGGAGTCCTGCAGGTGTCCCTGTGGTGCTTTGACTTATCTTCCTTTGGGACTTATATCCCAAGCAGTGCGATGGCTGGATCATATGGTAGCTCTATTTTTAGTTTTTTGACGAACCTCCCTACTGATTTCCAAACGGCTGACCTAATCACAGTCCACCAGCAGTGGAAAAGAGTTCCTTTTTCTCCGCATCCTCGCCAGCAGTGGTTGGATTTGTTTGTTGGGGATTTTTAAAATAATATTTCCCAGCTAGGGTCCCTCATGACAGCTTGAGGGGCTGACCCCTAGTTGAACCCAGGGCTCATCTCACTCACTCAAAACAGCCCCTCCCATCGAGTGAGCAAAGATGGCCCCCGGCCAGTCTGACCAGCCTCAACCACCATAATTTTGATTGGTTCCCCTCACAACTGTGCAGGTAATAACTGTCTCCACTTGGCAGTTATGTCTCTTTGCTCCCTGTACCTGCCAGCTGTGTGCCCCGATTGGCTGAACCCCACCATGTGACCCTTCCAGGACCCTATAAAAGCAGGGCTCCTGGACCCCACCTCACCTCCTGTAGCACCACCGGTCCTGACCTCTCTGACCATCTCCTGAACCTCATCACCTGGACCAGTGCTCCCTACTGCTGCAAGACCATCTAGCAAGCCAGCGAGATCAAGCCCAGGGGCCCCGAAGAGCCGAAGGCATCTAGCAAGCCACGAAGAGCCTCCCAACTCCTCCCATCCTTGGGAAGGAGGGGGGTAAAGAAGGCGAGCTGCGAGAGTCAAGACCATCGGACCTCAACTGAACACCAGCGGCTGTGGCTGTGCCTTTAAGGCTGAGCTGTACCAGCACTCAGCCTGCAACATTCCATGCTGCAGGCATAGAGCCAGCAATTAAAGGGGTAGAGCCTTGCTCTCTAGGGGCTACCTGCTCCTTGCTCTCCATAAGGGGAGCACCCCAATAAACTTTCCCTGTTCTCCTCCAACCATCTGAAGGTCTCCCGAGGTCCTTCTTTCCCGACACCAGTCACGTGTTTATGTTGAGGGTTTGGCCCTATCTTTAGCCGGGCTAGAGCCAAAAACCTCAACATTTGTTGATGTGTCCATTGGACTGTGGTGGGATGAAATCTCAGTGTAGTTTAGATTGGCATTTCCCTAATGGCTAGGGGGCTTAGGATTTAGTTCAGTCAGTAAAGCGCCACTGTACAGTCTCTGAGGTCCTGGGTTTGATCCCCATGACCGCAAAAATGGGAGAAGGATGTGGCAATCCACTCCCAAGGCAATCATGAAACAATCATTCATTGATAACCCTATAAGGGTCACTATGAGTTGGACACAACTTGATGGCTCCTAACAACAGCAGCAAGGGATATTGAACATATTACTGGCCATTTGCATTTCTTCTATTGAAACTGTCTTTCCAGCTCCATCGCCCAGTTATTTATTGGATCACTTGTTACTTCTGTGTTTAATTTTTTGGGTTCTTTGTATATCCTAGTTATTAGGATATACATCCTAATTAGGTTATATACATCCTCCATCAGATGTGTAGGATGCAAAGATTTTCTTCCATTCTGTGGGTTCTTTCTGTACTCTGTTCATTGTTTCCATTGCTGTGCAAATGCTTCTTAATTTTATGTAATCCCATTTGTCAATTCTTGGGCAGTTTCCTGGGCTTTTGGAGTCTTGTTAAGAAAGTACTTGCTCATGCCTAAGTGCTGGGGCGTGTTCCCTACATTTGCTTCTAGTAGTTTCTAAGTTTCTGGTTTGATGTTGAGGTTTCTGATCCATTTCAGGTTGATTTTCACACAGGGCGAGAGCTCTGGGCTCCAGTTTGCCCAGCAGCATTTGTTGAAAAGGCTATCTTTTCTCCAGTGTGCACCTTTGGCCCCTTTGTTGGAGATCAGGTGGCTGTAGCTGTGTGGGTGCATACCTGGGTCTTCTGTTCCACTGATCTTCACGCCTGTTTTTATGCCAGGACCACGCTGACTTTACTACCATCACCCTGTAGTGTAGTTTGGAGCCAGGTATTGTGATGCCTTCTGCACTGCTTTTGCTGCTTAGGATTGTTTTGGATACTAGTCTATTAGTGTCTGACAGGTACCAGGGGAATCCAGACTTGGAGTTCACTTTCCAAGCACAGATCCACCCTGTGAAATGGACCTGGGGACAGAGCTCTGCCAAGGGAGGGAGGAAATGGGGAGTGGCTGGAACAGGTGGTGAGTTTCCACTCCTGCTACAAAACCTCTAACTCCCTTTTTCTTTTGAAAATGGGAGTCTTTGAGAAACTAAACGTCTTCCCCTTATCCTCAGGCCCAGACTTGAATTAAAATAGTTTCCTCCACCAAACTTGTCAGTGCCTTGAGCAGAAACCTGTTTTAACATATTTCAGTTCTGCTCTTCCTGCCTCAAACTCTTGAATTAACCCTCAGTGGCCCCCACCCCTTTCTAACTGACTTCCTATTCTACCAGCTGTTGGTGGTTGTGTTGGTTGTTAGGTGTCATCAAGTCGCATCCAACACATAGCGACCCTCATAGGGTTTTCAACGGCTGATTGTTTTTAGGACTGCTTCAGGAGTGGACCGCCACATCCTCCTCCCGTTTTGCAGTGCTGAGGATGGAACCTAGGTCCTCAGAGAGTGCAGAGCAGCCCTCTACCAACTGAGCTAAACCGCAGCCCCTACTGTACCAGAACTCTATGTTAAATTATTCTATAAACCTGCAACTGTCCCCCCAAGAAGATCTATTAATCTTTTAAAAACAGAAAGGCTCAAAAACAATTGAGAGCATTATGACGGAAAGTGAGCTGAGTTTCTAATGAGGCATCCCCAGGCCAGACTGACAGTTTTTGTTACTTCAGAGACCCCGGGTCCACCCCAAGCCTGGACAGATCAGATCAGTCACTGATAAAGTTTGGACCACTGAAGCCTGGACCTGTCCATGGGAAGGTAATGCCCCACTCGTCACCTCCCTTGGGCCACAGGACGAGCTTCCGTTTTCTTTAACTGTTTTCCCTCCCTAAAGTAGTCTTGCCCCAGCTCCTCTTCAGAGGAGCCTCCTCTGACGTGCTGCCCCATTGACCTCACAGGCCCCTCTCTGTTTTCCTTTCTTCTTGGGGCTCTTCCCTCAGTGGTTGTTGTCTACCATCTGGCTCCATCCGGGCTTTTATGGTGTCTGGTGGTTGGTGGTGGTCTGAGAAGCTGGGTTCGAATTCCCGCTCTACAGCTCACCTGCTCTATGATCTGAGCACGTTTCTAAACAGCCCCATGCCTCAGTCTCCCCATCTGTAGCTGGGTGACGGCAGTTCGACTCCCTCCTGGAGCCAGGGCTGCGCTTAGGCTGGGAGCTGGGCGAGCTGCTGCTATTTAAATCTCTGGCGCACGCGCTGGGTGAACCCTGCCGGGAAGGAGCAAAGAGTGGCGCTGAGACACGGACAGGCACTGGGGGTGGGGGGGCCGGCGGAGGGAGCCTCGGTCTAGCGGGCGGGGCAAGAGCCGGTGGCGCTGCTCCGGGGCCAGGGGGCTGCTGGGGCTCGAGCTCGGCCTGGGGGAGTGGGGACCGCGACCCTTTGCGGGACGGGAGAGCGGCTAGGGGCGGGGCCGAGTATGTAAATGAGCGTCAACCGGGGCTGGGGCATGCAAATGTATGGGCACTGGGGCGAGCCATGCAAATAATGTCTCGGCGAGGGGCGGGGCATGTAAATGAAGGCTTGGGGTGGGGCGAGACATGCAAATAGAGGCACTAGGGCGGCCCGGCTGAGCGAGCGGGCGGGCGGGTCCCGCGCCCAGGAAAGCCCCGCGCGGCGGCCGGCGGCCTGGGGTCCCCCTTCCGGCTCGCGCCGCGCCTGGATGGAGCGGGGCCGCTCAGGTAGGATCCCGCGATCGCCCTGGGCGGGGCCCGGCCCCTGGCCGAGGGGTCCCCGGGGGCCCCCCTGACCCCCGATCGCCCAGCGAGCCCCAGGCAGCGGCCGGCCGGACGCCGTGGGCCCGCATGGCAGGTGAGGCCACGCAGCGCCTCCCTGACCCGGCCTGCCCGGTCCGGTGGGGCGGGGGAGGCGAGCTAGGGCACTGGGAGCGGGGTGGGGAGGGGGGCCGCTGGCCCTGGGTCCCCCTGAGGGCTGGACGCACGCAGCCGCGGTGATGTCCCGGGGGCTGCCGCGGCCAGGCTGCGTCCTGGGCGCTGGCCGAGGGTGCGGTGAACCCGCAGCAGCCGTCTGTGGCCAGCGCTCTGTGGCCGGTACTCTGTGGCCAGCGCTCCGTGGCCAGTCATCCCACAGATGAGCATGTCAAGGCACGAGTGGGCCTGGAACTTGCCCAGAGTGACGCCCACGGGGAAAGCGGGGCGCGGGGCGGGGAGCCCAGGCAGCCCAGGCTGGAGCTCGCTGCTGACCCCTTCTCCACGGTGCCACCGAAGCCACCGAGATTCTGGGACTGTCCAGGGGATTTTCCTAAAATGGACACTCCCAGGCCCCTTGCCCTTCTTCAGGTTTAGTAAAACCAGGAATAAATTTTATATATATACATATATATATATATATATATATATATATATGTATGTATGTATATATATTGGCTGGGATTTAGCTCAGTGGGTAGAGCGCTGCGCTGCAGTCTCTGAGGCCCCGAGTTCAATTCCCAGCACCCCAAAAAAATGGGAGAAGGGCCTGGCAATCCACTCCCAAGGCAATCCCGAAACAGTCTGCCATTGAAAACCCCATGAGGGTCGCTATGAGTCGGATACCGACTCGACAGCACCTAACAACAACAACTATATATATATATATATATATATATATATATATATATATATATATATATATATTTGAGCCAAACCTGGATTTTTTAGACCCAAGGCAAGTCAAGTCCAGGGACAGTGGTGTGTGGGTGGCTGAGACCCGAGGGCCCCACCAGCCCTGTCCCTGCCTTCCCCAGCACTCTGGGGTGCAGAATTCACTGCATCTTCCGTCCTATGGGGCTTTATAGGAGCCCTGGCCATTTGCTGGGGCCTTAGCCTGGTGCTAACCTCTGCTGGAGAAATGGAGGCTGGGGTGTACATCTGTCACTCAGCTAGGGTGTCCTACAGAGCAAGGGATTCCACAGCCCTGTCAGACTCCTAGGTCTCAGGCAGCCACCCTGTGGCTACCGGTGGGGACAGGCAGGGGCGGAATGGAGGTGACCCCTAGCCGTTTGCTTGCATCTCAGTATACCCTGAACTCCTCCCCTTCGTTCTGCTCCCCATTCTGGGTACTGGTGTTTGACAGAGGTGGCACCGAGGGTCTGCAGGAGTGACCGCCTGTTCCCAGGGCAGGGGACCCCAGCGTGGAGTCTAGTAGAACCGTTTGACGGGGGGAGAGTGGGAGGCAGGGAAGGCCCTGGGGACCCCAGGCCAGCGTGGGCAAAGGCTGGGAGGCGGGAAAAGGCGCTGTGGGGCCAGCAAGGGCGGAGGAGCCAGAGACCATGCCAGACTGCGCGGCGCGGGGCAGGAGACCTCCCATGCCCAGGAGAGTCCGCCCCCGCCCCGCACTCCTACCTGGAGAGGAAATCCCCAGTGACTTGTCTTGGTTACCACACACCAGTTACCGGCAGGCCTGGGGCCACCCGAGGGTGTGCACTGTGACTCACTGACGGCCCCCAGAGCTGCCGTCTAGGGCTGCGGCCCGCCAGGTACCCAGGCCTCTGCTCCTCCTCCCACGGCGTCCGAGAACAGGGCACAGCGGGGACAGGATGCCTCCTCGCATTTGCAAAAATGGGGCTTCTGTGAGGAGCCATGACGCCGTCACGTGTTATGAGACACGGAAAACCATCCCCAAGCCGTGGGAGGTCCACCAGAACCAGTTCTGCCTGGAGGTGAAGGGCGTGGGGTCCCCGGGGTCAAAGCTGGCTTTGCTTCTTGCTGCGTAGCTCACTTTGCACAGCCTCAGCCTCAACCTTGTGAAATGCGACCACGGTGGTTGTCCCAGTGTGTGCTGATGGCCTCGCGAGTTCACCTCTGGCCAGCACACTGGACCGTGCCTGCGCCACGGTGAGCAGTCCCTGTTTGTTACATGAACGCTTCTTTTCTTTTCTTCTTTTCTTTTCGGTACTGTGGGGCTGAGCCGAGGGTTTTGTGCACAGTTTGCAACTGCTCTACCGCTGAGCTGCGCCTCAGCCCCTTTTTCACTTTTCATCTTGAGACGGGGTCTCACTAAATTATGCAGGCTGCCTCGGGCCTCAAACTCATAATCCTCTTGCCTCAGCTTCCTGAGTCCATGGGATGACAGTCACGCACAACCATGCCTGGCTCAAATACCTGTATCTTTATCATTGCCTCCTGTGGACCCGACAGGTGTGACTCAGTCTACCCCCTCTGCGGATGATGACGCTGGGACCCTGGGAGGTGTGCAGTGGCCTTGTTTGAGGTCCCCATCTGACAGTGCTGGAGGGAGGAGTCCGAAGCTGCTTCCCTTCCCAGCCCAGTTCTCTCCTCCTCTGCCCGTTGCTGGGGTGACCAGGGATGTTTAGGGCTCTATTCATGGCCAGCCTGCAGTGCAGGGCCCAGCTGCATCTGCCTGGATTTCCCCCTCTGGGGTGGAGGAGTGGCCCGAGGCTTGCCCAAGAGTGGCACAGGCTTGCCCTGGCGTGATTTAGCCCACAGCTCCCCAGCGGAGGCTTGAGGTCCTGCAGAGGCGAGGCGTCCAGCAGAAGGCTGGCCACGGCCCAGGGCTTGCTGTGTGGCCTCCAGTCAGTTATTCTTGCCCTCTGAGCTGAAGGCTAAGAGAGGGACACAGGCGTGAAAACAAGGGCCCCGGTTTCAGATCTGAGCTTGTTGCTTCCTAGCTGAGTGACTTGGGAAAAGTCACCTGCCCTCTCTGGGCCTCTGTTTATTTGTCAAGAGTACCAGGGGCCAGAGTTCTCATGGGACAGCTCTGCTAAACACTTGGCTCATGGAAGGGGCTCTGCGACTGCTCTCTCTGACCCCACTTAGCTCGGAGCCCCTTCTCCCTGCAGCAAGTCACTTCCTCCTTCCTTCTTCTTCAAGGATTTCTTCACCGTGTGTGTGTGTCACAGGGCCAGGCTGGTGACAGCATTAGACAAAGTCCTCAGTCTCCCGGAGGTTAAGTTCCAGTCGAGAAGATAGGCAGCCCTGATCTGTAACTCCAAAGTCCACAAGCTCCGAAAACCGGACATTTCTCCTAACTCATTGGGAAGCGCGATGTGGCCTGAGCTAAACCTGAGTCTCTAAGGGCCCCGGTCTCCCTTCCCCGCGGATCGGTGATGTCTCTCTGCTGTGACACACGTGCTAGTGGTGGAGGGGCATGGCACCTGGTGTTTTCTACAGGATGACCATGGGCACCCTGAGTCAGTCTGGCTTCTGAAAGCCACCTGGCCCCCAAGATTGCAGGAGAGACCAGGGGCCTGCCACACCCCGTCAGGTGGTCTCCAGCAAGACAGATGTCACTCGGGGTGAGGCTGGCATGAGGGAGAGCCTTTTGGAGGAGGTGACATTTGAGGAGACAAGAAGTGGAGGCCAGGGACCCACGGAGCACGGAGGACCCGCACTGCCCGCAGCCCCCACGGCTTTCTGTCTACGTGCGCGGCTCTGTCTGAATGCATCGTCTTTTGCCTTTCCAAGAAGTGCTGCTGTCTCTGAGGTTTCAGGCCGGGCCCCGCTGACTCATTCTTACTCTGGGGCCTCGAGGGCCTCCTGACCTTCTGGGGCCGCTTGAGAAACCCAGGGCTGGCTGAGAGCTTCTCCAGCTGGAGGGGAGGAAGCGTGTCTTGGGGATTTGGGAGAAAAGAGCTCTTGGAAGGGAAGGGCCCGGGCTCTGGGCCCGGAGACCTGGTTACGAAGTTAAAAGAACAAGCACTCACAGGTCACGGGTGCTGGCATGTAGGAGGCAAAATGCCAGGGGCACAGAAATGAGGGTCCCCATGGAACTGACGGTCTAGAGGGAAGGGACTCCATGGAGGTGGCTTTGGAGGTGAGACCTGAAGTAATAGGCTATGTGGATGTCCAGGCAAAGAGTGAACCAGGCTGAGAACAGTGCACATGCAAAGGCCCTGAGGTGAGAACAGACTTGGCATGTTTGACCCACATCGAGGCAGATGGGGGGCTCGGATGGAACTGATTAAACAGAAGTGGGGTGGGAATAGAGGTTGGGGAGGGGAGCAGGGGCCAGATACCTGCATTATCTCATTCAGCTTGTATAGTACCCCTGTGAGGCAGGAACTGCTGTTATGCACATATTATGAGTAAAGTAACAAAAGCACAGAGAAGTTCAGTAACTTGCCCAGGGTCACACAGCAGCGCCAGCCTCTGTCCTGGAGGCTGGCCGTCTTCACCACTGTTTTTAAACACAATGATAATTATGCTTAGAGGCCGAAGGCCTCCTACCACTGAAACAGTGCTGCCTTTTTATACTGCTGCTGTGCTTGCCTGGGATCCTCCCAGCCACCCTGGGAGTGGGGGCCAGGTTGTGATCCAGTTATTTTTGTGATCGTGGTTAGAATGAGAATCTTCCCCAGACAGAGGGAGGCTCTGAAGCAGAGGGTGGAGGCAATGAGGGCCGCCTGGACCTCTAGAAGGAGTCGTGTGCATGAGCAGGTGATCCCATTTTCTCAGTGGGGAAACTGAGGCTCGGGGTGGGGGCTCGCCCAGGTGCCAGCTCACAGTGAGGGAGTCTGGTTCCAAACCCATGGCTGTTGACCGCAGAGCCTTTGCACGTGAGCCCCACTCTGAGCTCCCAGCCTGAGGAGGAGAATTTAAAGAACGAAGCTTCTAGGTCGGAAATAGGGGAGCATCGTCCCCCAAAAAGCATGTTAGAGATGTCCAGGAAGCCTGAGGTTTTCCTGCAGCAGCCAGGGGAAGCTCTGCCTTTTCAAAAGAGGAAATGAAACTCCGTGGAGAGGGGGACTCTGGTCCCTGCTGAGTGGCAGTTCCAGCCTGCGGGGCCCCAGCCTACTGCTTCCTGCTGGCCTGGCCTCTTGGGATGGAGCCTGGTCCTTTCCAGAAGCCATTGTGCTACAGCAAAGCTGCTGTCCTGGGGGCCAGTCTTCCCCGAGGTTTAGCTAACTCAGCTTTCCTGGCGCTTCCAGCCTCCGTCTCTGGTCCTCCCTCCATTCTAGCCCTGTGCTTCTCTTGTTCTGACTCCACAACCACAGTTATTTCAGGTAATCTCCCTGAATTAGGGGCTTCTAAGGACCCCAACCTTACTTTGGACTTGATTCAGTTCATTGCAGTCCCTCATAAAACCCATTCCTCTCCCAAAGCCTTCTCAGTCAGAGAAGAGGGAAGCTATCACCTCCTTGGATCTGGAGTGCATACCTCTATTGATGCAATCTATAATCACACTTTGTAGCAGCCACATCTCACTTGGGGCTCATGCTGGGCTTGCCAGCTAAAACTTCCATATTTCTCTCCTGCATGAGCTGCTGACAATCAGATTCTTCCATTTTGAGATTTCTTATAAATTAACCATTGTTTTCAGTCTTCCTAGTTTTCCAGTAAATCTACTTCAGGCTATGATTTTTTCTTTGAATACTGCTTTGGCTTCATCCTACAAGTCTTGTTACAGTCTCAATGATGGTCTTGTTGTTGTTATTAGGTGCCGTCAAGTTGTGTCCGACTCATAGCGACCCTCAGGGTTTTCAATGGCAGATTGTTTCAGGACTGCCTTGGGAGTGGGTTGCCATGTCCTTCTCCTATTTTTGCAGTGCTGAGAATTGAACTCAGCTGCCAGCTCTGGTCTCCCGCCTCCCCCAGGACATGGTCTTGACTTCTAACCCCAGGATTGATTTCTCTTCTGAACGTGTGACCAAAGGGTTGTGCTCCTCTGAGCCCGGCTTCCTTTGCGTCTGTGAGCCCGGTGCTGTCCTGGCCACGGTCATTTGCATCTTCTCGAGGGTCAGCCTCAGCCACCTGCTCTGTGAGCACTGTCTGTCCCAGGTCCAGCCACACCCTCTTTGCTAGGGCTCCTGTTCCTATTCTGCAGAGGAGGAGCTGAGGCTCTGAGAGGACCCCCAGCTTTCGAGGTCTCCCAGCCAGCTGGGCTCCTGGACCCTGTGCTCTGGGGTCCCTGCCCACACGGGAGGCCCTGCATACCTGTGTGCCCCCATCTCAGCCCGATGAGACAACAGGAAGACTGTGCAGGAGCCCCGCCCCTCCCCAAGCCCATCTGCAGTCGGCACCATTACCAGGGCATTCTTATCTGTGTCCACCTATTGCCAGCTTTGGGTTTGCCAGGGGCAAAGTCCCGGTCACTGTTGAGACAAGTTCCCCAGTGAGGACTTGGCAAACAGTGACACAACCTGAATTTCAGCTTGGCGATTTCCCGCTTTCTCTGTGCCAGCCACTGTACCAAAGACGCCAAAGTCAGAGCCTGGGTTCAAATCCCAGTTGCGGTAGTTAGTGGCTGTGCATCCTTGGACAGGTTCCTCAACCTCTCTGGGCCCGTTTCCCCATCTCTAAAATGGGGATGATATTAGTGGCCCTGCTGTGCCCCTCAGCTGGGTCAGGAATGGATGAGTCCAAGAGGGTCAGGTGCTCCGAGGTGGGTGAGGCCAAGGCTGGGGAGAGAAGCTGTGTCCAGTGGGGGAGGGGCGGGGCCAGAGGCAGAGGGCCCAGGGCATGGCCTCTAGTGGCCCCAGGGCTGGGGGTGTGCAGGGGCAGTTGTGATTTCTGCAGACCTTCCCAGGGAGGGCCCTCGGGAGCCACTGCTGACACTAGGCAGCCAGAATCTAATCAGCAACCTGGCGCCAGATGGGCCTGTCTGCGTCTGGGGCAGTGAGCGATGGTCTCAGCAATGCCTGATCGCGGTTCTGGCCACCAGCCCAGATCTGGCCCACAGGAAGGCGCGTCGGGAGGAGGACCCCCGGGCAGAACCGGCCCCTGCCTTTCTGGCAGCCAGAGGTGGGAAATTCCAGCCTCAGGCCGCATCCAGCTGGGGACATCCCTGTCCCCTATCCCTCAGCCCAGCAATGGTCCCGGGAAGCCCAGCTGCGCATGCCTGCCGGGCAGACACAGGGGACAGACAGACTCAGCCTGTGGCCAATTTAGACAATAAATAGACGCCCCCTGAATGCACAGTGCTCTGAGAGAGGAGTGCGGAGAGAGAGCCGGAGCAGGCACTGCAGAGAGGGCGCTGTTGGCTCCCACCCTGGGGCTTCCAGAACCTTCTGAACCTGAGCCTGGCTCCCTGGATCCTGGAGGGTGCTGCCCAAAGGCCTCCCTACGCATCCGCAGCCAACCGAATGTCCACGTTGGGAGCAGGTGGCCACTGGCAGGTGGCGACGCTGTCTACCCCGCATCACACCCTGGCCCTGGTCCATGAAGGTCCCTTTTGCACACAGCCTGTGTCCCACCGCACTGCCCTCCTGGGCTCCGGCCACTGCCGATGACCCTCAAACCCCTCAATCCATAGCCCCACCTCGGTAGGGTGGGGGAATCAAACGAGTTTATCTGACATGTGCAGCCCATACACGGCGACCAGTCCCCTCTGTCCACTTAGGGTGTTTCACAGAAATACCTCAGGCTGGGGAGCCCACAAAGGGCAGAGGACAGTCCCACTGCTCTGGCCTGGGAAGGAAAGCAAGGCAGCAGCAGGGCTGGTGCCCAGGAAGGGCCCCTCGCTGCTCCTAGGTGGCGCTTGGCTGCTGGTTCCTGATGCGGGCAGAAGGACAGCAGCGCCCTGGAGCCTGATCCCTTCCTATAGGGCGCTTCATCACCTGCCCAAGATGCCACCTCTTAACATTGTCAGATTGAAGATTGCGTTTAACATGTGAATTGGGGGAGTGACATATTCAGACCATGTTGTTGGTGTTAGGTGCTGTCGAGTAGGTGGTGTCCAATTCCGATTCACAGCGACCCTACCTACAACAGGGGAAACACTCTTGTCAGTGCTTCTCTGCTGTTCATAGGGTTTTCAGTGGCTGATTGATTTTTGGGAGTGGGCTGCCAGGTCCGTCTCCCAAGCCTACAGCACCTGGTGATCCCAGGCGGTCTCTCATCCAAGCACTAACCAGGCCTGACCCTGCTTAGCTTCCGAGACCTGAGGGGACTGGAGGCCGCAGTGCTATGGCTGCAGGCTATTCAGACCATAGTGCCCATTATTATCACTAAGAAAATGCTTGGCGGCTGGGGGTGCATCTCAGTGACAGAGCACTTGGCCAGGGTGCTGAAGGCTGTGGGTTCAAACCCCAGCACAAGAAAGAGGGAAGGAGGGGGAGAAGAAAGGAAGAAGGAGAGAGAGAGAGAGAGAGAGAGAGAGAGAGAGAGGGAGATGAAGTAAATTGGGTGTAATGACGCACACCTATAATCCCAGCAATTTGGGAGGTGGAGGCGGAGGATTACGCGTTCGAGGCCAGAGGCAGCCTGAGCAACTTAGTGAGAACCTGTCTCAGGATAAAAAATGAAAAAGGGGCCGGGGTGCAGCCCAGTGGTAGAGCCCTTGCCCAGCATGCACAAGGCCCCAATTCAATCTTCAATACTGAAAAAAGAAAGAGTGTGGGGACAGGAAATGAGCGGCTCATCATCTGCCCTGTGGGCCTACTGGTGTTTCATGATTGTAGAGAGAATGTGGTGAACCCTGGCTGGGCCATAGGTGGGCGGGGAGGCTGCTGCCGAGGGAAGTTAGGGTTGGAAGCCACGGTCAGGTCAACACTAATCTGTTCATCTCTCCACAGGGCCTTTGCACCTCCCAATGGGGCAGCCTCACTCTGGGATCCTGCTCCCTGTGAGCTGCCTGATCCTGGTGTGGGCAGCCAGCTCTGGTAAGTCACTTCTTAACCATTCATTCATTGACCATTAAGCATGTGCCAAGGTCCTGGGGCCGCATCAGCGAATAAAATAAAGATCCCCAGCCTTACAGAGGTTATATTACAGTGGGAGGGGACAGCTAATGACAAATGGTCCTGGGTGTAGTTATTTTCGTTGATACTAATTGAAGTTGAAAATCGAGGTTGTCCTCAAAGTGCAAAGAAAATAATTGGAGGCAAACGCTAAAGCTCATTAGAGGTGATGAAAAAAGACAGCACTGAGTGGGGGCCATGGGGGATCCGGGCAGCTGGGTGGAGGAGGGATTGTGATTTAAAAGAGGATGGTGGTGGGGGGTGCCTCTTGAGGGGCAGGGGAGCCCACGGGAAGGCAGGGAGGGGTGACGTGCAGATACCCGGGGGTGGGCACTCTCAGCAGATGAGAGGCCAGTGAAGTCACAGGGTGGCCAGGGCCAGGACCGTGCAGGGTCTGGGTGGAGGGACAGCGCCATCCGCTGCGTTGAGGAGCCTCTTGGCTGCCATGTGGAGAAGGCCCCGGGTGGAGGCTGGAGGTCAGGGAGAAGCAGGGTTTGTGCAGCCATCTAGATGGTAGATTTGGGGACCTGTAGGGATTGGGGTGAGAGAGAACTGTCCAGGGTGGCCCCAAGATTTCTGAATCACATGGCCTGGTGTGGGGAGGCCCGCTGGTAATCCCAGCACTTGGGAGGCTGAGGCTGGGAGATCGTGAGTTCGAGGCTGCCCCATATATCGCCAGTTTGGGCAATGTAACGAGTAGCAAGATCTTGTTTCAAAACAACAAAAAATATTCTGAGGCCCCAGGCCAAGCTGTGCTTTGGCTCCTGAGATAGAGGGCCCAGGGGAGCCTGGCGTGGAGGGGTGTCAGGGGTCTGTGCTGGGTGTGAGCAAGGCTGGGGGGTTGTTGCTGGCCACTGTTTGGCTGGAAGAGAGCTGCCCTGTCCTCTGCTCTCCTGTGGGCTGCACCACTGGGAGCCCCAGACAAGGCCTGGGTGCTGGAGACCATGGGTTAGCCGCCTGGGCACAGACGGGCAGGCGGGGCATGAAAGGCCACGGCACGTCCCCCTTCTGTGGCTCTGGGGTGGGTGCTGTGGTGTAGAGAGCCTTCCTTCATACAGTGGACCCGTCTGGCCACTATCTGCTGTTGTAAATAAAATTTTATTAGCACACAGCCCAGCTTCTTGGTTTCCAGGTCATCCATGGCCCTCTGTTCAGAGTAGGCAAGTAAGTCACCTTAGATCACACAGCTCAACATCAGAGGCAGTATTCAAGGCCATGTCTCTCCAAGAACACAGTCTTTTTTTTTCCTTTCCGGTGCTGAGAGTCAAACCCAGGACCCGGTGGATGTTAGGCAAACACTCTAAAATAACATTTATTTTTGCATCTTGACTTTAATGCTGGCCGAGCACCAGGGGTTGAGTTTGCATAATATAGAGGGGAGTTTGGGCTTCTGTCCTCCAGTTGGTCCCCACCCAGGAGCTCCAGGAGCCCTGGTCCCCGCCACAGTGCTGTGGGGGGATGGTGCTTTGCTAGACCTGGGACCCAAGTTTCCCGTGTGTGTGTGTGTGTGTGTGTGTGTGTGTGTGTGTGTGTGTGTGTGTGTGTGCATGCGCACAGATGCCTTGGCTGTTTCCCCCCCGTCTTTGCTGGTGGGGGCCCTGGCTGCTGGTCCCGCAGCTCAGTGACCCTGTATCCCCACAGGGAGCATCAAGGTCCTGCGCGAGCCCACCTGCTTCTCCGATTACATCAGCCTCTCCACCTGCGAGTGGCAGCTGGACCGCGAGGTCAACTGCAGCGCCGAGCTCCGCCTGGCCTACTGGCTGGACTTTGAGTTCTTTAAGTAAGGCTGGACAGGTGGGGGGCGGGGCCGGGCCGGGGCGGGCGGGGCCGGGGCGGGGCCGTGCCTGGGGCGGGGCCTGCTAGGTGGTGGGGGCGGGGCCTTGTCCATGGGCGGGGCGGGGCGGGGCCGGGGCCGGGGGCGGGGCGGCCCCAGAGGTCTGTCCAGCGTTTGCTTGCCCTCCTTGGGCGCTGCCGGTGCGCGGTGCCCGCGGTACTTTGCTGAGGCTTCCCGAGCGTGATCCTAGGGTGAGACCCCGTCCTGGAGGACCCGCTGTGTGAGATCCAGGGCGCCTCTGGCTGGGACACTGAGCGTGCTGCCACTGTGGCCCGCGCAGGCCTGGACTGCGGTGACAGGAGAGATCGGTGGTTCTCTCAGTTTTCATCTCAGGAGCTCCGCGCACATTTAAAATTGATGAAGACTGCAGAAGCTTTTGTCCTCCGGACACTGTGGCGCACGCCTGTCACCCCAGCAATTCAGGAGGCAGAGGCAGGAGGATGGCAGGGTTGAGGCCAGAGGCAGGCTGTGTAACTTAGTGAGACCCTGTTTCAAAATAAAAACGTTAAAAATGGGCCGGGATGCAGCCCAGTGGTACAGTGCTTACAAAGCACATCCGAGACCCTGGGTTCAACCCATAAGTACTGTGCAGAAATAAACGAAGGCTTTGTCTAGATAGCGTGGATCCATGGAGGTTTCCCATAACAACTTAAAACTCAAGCCAGGCACAGGGCCACATGCCTGTCAGCACTTGGGGGGTTGAGGCAGAAGGATTGTGAGTTCCAGGCCAACCTCGGCTACATGGCAAGACAATATAAAGATGTCAGGCACAGTGGCTCACGACTGTCATCCCAGCAACTCCTCAGGCAGAGGCAGGAGAATCACAGGTTTGAGGCCAGAGGCAGCCTGTATAGCTTAGGGAGACCCTGACTCAAGATAAAAAAAAAAAAGTATTTGTGAGGCCCTGGGTTCAACCCTGAAGTACCACACACACACACACACACACACACACACACACACAAAAGAAAGAAAGAAAGATCCCCATGCCTGGAAGGCATGTCCTGGGGACAGTGGATGTCACAGCCAACTGCCACTGACCTGCCTAACCCAGCCCTTGTGTTCACATGCAGAAACCACACCAGTGTCCCCGAGAACAGCGTGGGCACCACGTGCATGACCCACATGCTCACCGAAAACACGGTCTTGGGGGACAGCTACCGGCTGGACCTGTGGGCGGGTCAGCAGCTGCTGTGGAGTGACTCATTCCAGCCCAGTAATCACGGTGAGGACCGGGCTGGGGGTGCCCTGGGCCAGGGGTGCAGGTCCACGTTTCCTCCTGTGCCTCCCCAGACCTCTTGGCATTACTGCCCATTTATTGCTGTATGACCTGGGGAAGTCACATAACCTCTCTGAGCCTCAGCTTCCAAAAGAGACATATAATCCCCATTTTGCAGTTGAATAAACCATAGTTCAGAGCAGGCAAGTAAGTCACCTTAGATCACACAGCTCAACATCAGAGGCAGTACTCAAGGCCATGTCTCTCCAAGAACACAGTCTTTTTTTTTCCTTTCTGGTGCTGAAAGTCAAACCCAGGACCCGGTGGATGTTAGGCAAACACTCTAAAATAACATTTATTTTTGCATCTTGACTTTAATGCACATTCTATACTTGCGATTTCATGGGCATGATTTCTTAAAAAGAGACAAGTTTTCAAACAGGCGAACGAAAACGCAGTCAAATCCGTAGTGGATAATAGGACGGCTCGCAGATGCAGCCACAGCACGTGGGCTGAACGTCACAACGTAGAAAGGTGATAAATGGCCACAGAGGGACTGTGGGGACTTTCAGTCACCCTCTCCCCAGGATTGCGATCGTCATCCTCCCGTGTGGTCCTGAGTCTGTGTGTACCTGTGAGTGGATCACGGAGGTGTCACCAAAAAGTCTAGAAAGGGTGGCCTGCAGGCCAGCCCGTCACGAGGCCCGCTTCCCCCGCAGTGAAGCCCTTGGCCCCGGGGAACCTCACGGTTCACGCCAACATCTCCAACACATGGCTTCTGACGTGGAGCAACCCATACCCAGGCAGCAATTTCCTGTACAAAGAACTCACGTACCTGGTCCACATCTCCACTGAGCACGACCCCTCGGAGGTGAGTGGGTGTGGGTGGGGGCCCCAGGTCCACTGGGGAATGAGGTGGCTCAGCAGAGGCTCTGGCTTCAGAGCCAGGGGCTTGAGAGGTGGCCCCAGGGTGGTACAGCAAACCTGGGGACCCAGACACCCCGCTTCTGACCTGGCTCTGCCCGGAAAAGTCCTTCCCCTTCCCAGGCCCCTGAGGCCACGCAGGCAGCTGTGTTGGTCTCTTTCCATCACTGAGACAAGGTGTCTCCCTGGACGGCTTGAGTGAGGAAGGATTTCCGGTTCCCAGATTCTGAGGGTTGAGCCCGTGGGCACCGACTCCACTGTTTTTGTAGAACATCATGGCAGCTGGAAGCAAAAAAGGGAGAAAGGGAGAAAGGAGGGGACTGGGGTCCCAGTGCCCCCTTCAAGGTCATATCCCCAGTGAACTTACTTCCCATCACTACGCCTAAAAGTCCTCCACCTCCCTGTCGCGCCACTCTGGGCACCCAGCCTTTCACAAGCTCTGTACCAGGCCAGTTCCCTAAATGCGCTTCCTGCCCATGCACCCAAGTGGGGAACCAGGACCCCCCATGGCTGTCAGCTTGTCGTGCTGTGGGGCTTGCGTGATGCTGTGAAGCTGAAAGCTCTGCCACTGGTATCTCAGATACCAGCAAGGCCACCCATGCTGGACAGGTTTCAGCTGAGCTTCCAGGCTAAGACAGACTAGGGAGAAGGACCTGGCATCCCACTCCCCAAACAATCAGCCATGGAAAACCCTACGCATGGCAGAGAAGCACTGTCAAATATAGTGCCAGGAAATGAGGCCCTCAGGCTGGAAGGCATTCAAGAGACGACTGGGGAAGAGTTGCTTCCTCCAAGTAGAGTCGACCTTAATGACAGGAATGGAGTAAAGCCCCAGGACCTCCTTTTGCTGATGTGACATGACTCAAAATGAGAAGAAACACAGTGGCTACAACAATGGGCTCAAACATGAAAAGATCATGTGCCTGGCACAGTGTTGGGGAGTGCTCTGTTCTGCTGTACTTAGGGTCACTATGAGTCGGATCTGACTGAACGGCACCTCACAAACAAAAACAGGAGCCAGGAAGCAGCTGTCCGTGGGATGCCACCTGAGACCCTTCCTTAGTGGCTTTTGCAAAGCCATCGCGGAAGCCACGGGCTCGCGTGCATGGTGACATCCCCACAGCCCTCACCCGTGCTGTCCCTTTGCACGCCCCCCTCCGGGGTCCTGTCTCACGGCTGTGGTTCCAGGAGACACTGAGACATGTTGGAGTCCCTGTGCCACCGTCGCTGTGCTGGCTCTCTGTCCGCATGGCAGTGGCTCTCGGACGCCCCGTCCAGGGAGGGTAAAGTTTGGACAAAGCCTTAGATTCTAGGCCGGTGAGCTTGGCTCAGCTGTGGTCGGGGGTGTGTTGGCCCCGTTGGCGCCTCAGAAGGCTCACTCTGCCTCCTGCGTGTCCAACCCTATTCACAGTGCTCACCTAGACTAACCTGCCCAGTCCTCCCAACAACCCTGGCTGCTAAGGGGCTAAAATAAGAACTCCACTTGCCTAGTGAATGTACCAGAGCTCATGGTGGGAGGGGAGCTGGGGCGAAGCCCTGGCACATGTTATTCTGTTCTGGTCACAGCTGTGGAGGTGACAAGCAATGGCCTGAATGGGGAGCAAGTGAGTGCCCAGGAGGGTGGCCCTCCAGCGTCGTGGGATTAGCTAAAGGCAGGAGGAGGGTGAGGGCTGGCGCCTGTCCCTGCCAGGCAGGGCACTAACATGTTCCTTTCCTCCCCCAGTTCAAAGTCTGGAACGTGACCTACATGGAACCCTTCTTCCGCCTTGAAGCCGGAAGCCTGAGGCCCGGCGTCCGCTACAGGGCACGGGTAAGGGCTCGGGCTCAGGGTTATGGCGGAACCTGGAGCGAGTGGAGCCCAAGCGCCACATGGCTCAACCGTGAGTATCAGTTAGAACCTCTGCTCCCCACCTTTACCATGTGGCCAGACATGAACCTCGAGGTTTTCATATTATAGGCAGCTTGTAATTGCGTGAAACAGAATTCCCCATGGACCTGGTACATCAGTTAGGGTCAGCAGGCGAGGCTGCGTAACAAATAGGCCCAGGATTTCCATGGTGTGACAATGTAGAAATATGTTTCTTGTTCAGATTACAACATATTGTGAATTCTGCTTATTTGTGAGAGGTGAGTCCATAGGGGGAATCTAGTCTGTGTATCCCAGTGCCCAGCCTGGGGCCAGCCACAGTCAGGTCTTGGAAAGCTGTGTACAGTCGATTTGCTTTACTGTTGAACCTGGGGAAGGGAGGTGAAATCGCTTCTGTGGGACAGACGCAATGAGCGGACACATTATATATTTTGACAAATATTTGCTGACCTGCTAGTACATGCCCAGCCCCATGCTGGGTCCTGGGGAGCCCGCAGTGAGCAGCACAGACAGAAATCCCTACTCACAAGTGACATTCCAGGGGGCGAAGATGAAAAATAAATACAAAACCACAGAAAGATATCAGATAGATCCAGGGAACAGCAAGTGCTGGGAGAAAGCCAAGCAGCGTAAGGGGGCAGCGTGGTGGAGGAGACAATGGTAGAGAGCGTGTCCGGGCAATCTTTTCAGAGGTGAAAGGACCAGGGCAGAAGAGGCAGCATGCTCCTAAAGAGCGGAGCGCGTTATACGATCAGTCACGTGGTCTTTACAAGTTTGTGAGAGGAGGTGTTCCTAACCGCATTGCACAGATAGGAACACCAAGGCACAGAGAGGGAAACTGCTTGTCCTGGATTGCTCAGCAAGGACATGACGAAAGGCAGGCTTTGAACCCAGGCATTCCCACACCAGCCGGTGCCCTTGATCTCCGAGCTTCCTGAAAGCAAGAGCAATAATTTCAAGTGCTGAGGTGGCCTGAGCTTCAGAGGAGCGGGGACAGCGTGCCCCGAGTGTTGAGGGCTCTGTGACCGAGGGCGAGAGTGGGGGCCACGAGGTGGGCAGGGGCTGGGCGGCCAGGTCCCGTGGGGCCTCTGAGGGGCTCACGCTGCCCTCCCACCTGCAGACTACCCGCCGCCCCTGGTGCAGCGCCTGCCACTGGGCGTTGGCATCTCCTGCATGGTCATTGCGGCCGTCTGCCTGTCCTGCTACGCCAGCGCCATCAAGTGAGTCCTACCGCCTCCAGGGCCGCCTCTGGGTGCAGGGTGGGGATCATGCCTGTCTGTTCAGTCCTTGGTCCTTTCAGACGAGTCCCGTTGGATCTCCTGGCCCTTTCACTCAACAGGACATGTTTATTTCTTATTCATTTGGCAATGCTGCAGGGGGCTGAACCTGGGGCCTTGCATATGCTCGGCACGCGCTCTACCACTGAGCTGCACCCCCCAACCATGTCCCACTTTTTCCTTTGAGTCAATTTAGCTCAGTTGGTAGAGCATTGCACTGTAGTCTCTGAGATCCCGAATTCAAATCCCAGCACCGCCAAAAATGGGAGAAGGGCCTGGCAATCCACTCCCAAGGCAATCCCGAAGCACTCAGCCATTGAAAACCCTATGAGGGTCGCTATGAGTCGGATACCGACTTGACAGCACCTAACAGCAACAACAACACTTTGAGTCTGGGGCTCACTAGGTTGCGCAGGCTGCCTCTGGCCTCGAGCCTGCGATCCTCCTGCCTCCATATCCCGAGGCGCAGGGGTGACAGGTGGGAGCCACCATGCCCAGCCTCACAGAATGGATTCACCGAGCAGCTCCTGTGTGCTGGGGCTGAGGCAGGGGCTGGGAACGAGGCTGGCGAGAACCCTGTGTTCTTGAACCCCACAGCCCAGTGCAGATCGCCCCCTAGCCGGAATGGCCTTCCACAGTGTCCTGTGCTCGAAAGAGACCGAGGGGGAGGAGAGAGGTCTGGGGGTGTTCTGTGGGTGGGGGGCCTGGGAAGGCCTCCAGGGGCGCATGCTGCCATGACAGAGGGACGCTGTACAAGCCTGGCTGCCTCTGTTTCTCCTCTATCTGCTGCCCTCAAAGGTCAGCACCACCAAAGCAGGGACCTTTGGCTGTAGCCACATGGTATATGAAAATGCGTTGCCTAAAAACACTGGTGGAGGCCGGGCATGGAGGCTGGGTGTGGAGGCCGCTCCTGTGATCCCAGCTAGTCAAGAGGCCTAGGGTGGAGAATCATGAGTTCGAATTAAGAGGCTGCCTGCTTAACTTAGTGAGACCCTGTTTCAAGATAAAAAATAGCAAATGGGTTGGTGGGGCAGCTCAGGGTAGAGCACTTGCAAAGTATGTGCGAGGCCCTGGGTTCAGCATCCAGTACCACAAAAAACAAAAACAGAAACGACGACGACAATAAAAGCCAGGGGGTCCAGGAGCCCTCTGCAGATCTCTTGCCCGGGTGCTGCAGCACATCTCTGGGGAGTTCTCAGACGAGAGAGAGAGAGAGAGAGAGAGAGAGAGCGCGCGCCGACACCTTGCTGAGCTGTGGGTCCCCAGCACCTCAGTTGCCCTGGGCCTGGCCCTGGCTGCTCCAGCGTGGGGCTTGTTTAGGGGATCCTGGGAGCCTCCCTTGGCAGCTGGAGGCAGTCATTCCGTGTGGTGCAGGGTGCCGGCGTGAAGCGCCCCCGCTGTGTCCCTCCGAGGGCCTCCTCCTCCCCTTCTGGAGGATGTGCTGGGGTCAATCCTTCTCACTGGGTTCCAACAAAGACTCAGCAGCCCACGAGGCCTAGGCCCAGGACGCTGTTTAGAAGCGCACTGGCCTGCGGGCCACCCAGAGACCAACGCCTCTGCCTCTCGTCCCTCAGGATTAAAAAAGTGTGGTGGGACCAGATCCCCAACCCGGCCCACAGCCCCCTGCTGGCCATCATCATCCAGGACTCGCAGGTAGGAGGGCACAGGGCTCTCTGGACGCCGCGTCGGGAAGCGTGGGCCACGGGTCCCGCAGCCCAGCTGCACACTGGCCTCTGGGGTGGCGGGTGAGCCGGGCCCTGGGCGACCTGGGCTGGGTCAGACCAGCGTGTGCGTCCCGGGAACCAGATGCACCCCTCCCCCTTGGCTCTGGAAGCCACCTCCATCCTGGGTGGGCTCCTCTGGGGCCGGTCACCTCCAGGTCATCTCGTGGGGAGGTGCCCGGACCAGGACGGGATGCCAGAAGGAGCGGGGAGAGGGACAGGTGCTCTGTGTCATCCTCTCACCCTCTGATGATAGGCGGCTGCTGAGGGCGCCGGCACATCTCCCATCTCTGGCCTGGGGTCCCCTGGAGAGCCCTGGAGGGCTGCCCTGGCCTGGCAGGCCCAGCTTCCTCACAGCGTGGGTTTGCATCAGGCTGCATTGAGCCCGCGGGAGGGACCAGGGGCCCCAGGCCCTGTCTGGAGCCTCTGGGACTCTCGAGCAGGCTCTGGAATCCAGCACTGCTGGCATTGGACCTTGGCCCTGACAATTCCCGCCGCGTGGGTGGAGCGACTCAGAGAACCTGTCTGAACCCCGCCTTCATCCGCTGGGTGATGGAGGTGTCCCCCTGTTAGGACTGATGAGGGCAAAGTGGGAGAGGGAGTCCTGCACCCTCTAAGTGCTGACCATGTATCAGCCAGCTTCTGCTGTGTAAGGAACCACCCCAAATCCAGGCGGTTCCAAGAGCCACCACTGACCTAGCTCCTGCTTCCACAGCTTGGGACTTTGTGTGGGGCTCAGCAGTGAAGGGACAGGCAGACGGGGCTGGCCAGGTCTGCCCACGGTGGCCTCATTCAGCAGGTGGCCTCTCGTCCTCCAGCCTGCTGGCCTTGGCTTGTTCCCATGGTGGCCCGACTCTCAAGGGCAGGACGTCCCAAAGGCCCTGGAGCCGAGGCCCAGCGCTGGCCCAAGATCATTTCCACCCCCTTCACTGGTCTGGGTCATTGTAGCGCCCTGGGGCCGTTTTGCCATCCCCACAGTGGACAGTCTCATTCATTCCTGGGAAACTGAGGCTCGGAGAGCTGAAGGGACCTCTTGGCCTCAGACGTCCAGCCCTGCTCCCTTCCCACGCAGACCCGGGCCAGGCTGCCGGGCCGCTCCGCTCTGTCTCACTGGCTGTCTCTGTTTTAGGTGTCACTGTGGGAGAAGCGGTCGCGAGGCCAGGAACCTCCCCAGAGCCCGTATGTATCTGAACCCGGGTGGTGGCCTAAGAGGACTCGGCCTTAGAGCATGTGTTGAGGGGGTGGCTGCCTCGACAGCTGAGTCCCACAGCCGCCTCCACTCCTGCCTGCCTTCTGGGCTCTGAGGGCTATGGCAGGCAGGGCTGACCAGTCAGGTGGGCAGCTGGCCAAGTCCCGAGTGCCCCGGGTTGGTCAGGCACAGGTAGGGCCCCGGGGACCTCCTGGCAAGGCTGACTGGCAACCAGGTACCTGGGCCAGGTGCTGGAACAGTGACATAACTGGAAGCGCATTGGCAAATAGCCGTTGACCCTCCAGCCCTCCACCAACACCTGCCTTCCCTGGCTCCTCCCTCAGGCTGCTGATCCTGCCCAGTGTCCACTAACTAGGGGTTGATATCTGGCCCAGTAGGAGACTCCAGGCCCCGGCTCTGGCCCTAGGGCTCCACATCCCTTCTCGTGGTCATGACTCAGATCACGCTGTTGATTTTAAATGTCGTCATCTCTGATCAACACCTTCTCTTACTCAGTAGACCAAGTTTGTCTTAGGTAGCAGACCGTGAACTGGCTCCAGAAATCCCTAAGTAGGACCCAGGCCCTTCCCTGAAGGGGTTCCCAACCTAGCATTAAAGATAGACTCACTGATTAGTGATTAAAATATCAAGAGGCATGTCTGTAAGACATCCATGTTAGTACAGGGGGATTTCATACCGGGCTCTGGAGGATGAATAGGAGTTTGGGAAGTGGCAAAATCAAGCCCTGACCAAAGTTGGCTTTTGCAGGCGCTGGAAGACATGTCTCGCCAAGCTCCTGCCCTGCTTGCTGGAGCATGGCATCAAAAGGGATGAAGGGTCCCCAAAGGCCGCCGGAAATGGGCCTTTCCAGAGCCCTGGAAAATCAGGCTGGTGCCCCGTGGAGGTCAGCAAGACGGTGTTCTGGCCAGAGAGTATCAGCGTGGTGCAGTGCGTGGAGCTGTTTGAAGCCCCGGTGGAGACCAAGGAAGAGGAGGAGGAGGAGGAGGAAGGGAGGCTCAGCGCGTGGCCCGAGAGCAGTGGGGACGGCTTCTCCGAGGGCAGGGAGGGGATCGTGGCCCGGCTGACCGAGGACCTCTTCCTGGACCTGCTGGGGGCTGAGGTCAGAGGCTCCGGCCAGCCAGGCCCAGGGGACGCCTGTCTCTGTCCACCTGCAGGAAACACCAGGGAACCCCCGCCCTGGGCCTGCGTGCCCAGCCCAGGGGCTGAGGAGGCAGCTTCGCAGGGCGAAAGGCAGCCTTGCCACGGGGAGCTGCCTCCTCCAGGCAGCCCGGCCCACACCCAGCTGCCTATGGTCATTGAGGACAACCCCGCCTACCGTGGCTGCGGTGACGTCTGCAGCTGCTCGCCGAGCCCCACGGAGCCGGCCGGCCACCCCGAGGTCCCCGAGTCCCCAGTGGACAGCTGGGAGCAGCTCCTCCGCCAGCGGGTCCTCCAGCACGCGGTGCCCGATGCCGGCGGCTACCGAGACTCTGGGCGGGCGGAGAAGCCGGGCGGCAACAGCCTCAGGTCCTGCGGGGAGGCCGGGTACAAGGCCTTCTCCAGCCTGCTGGCCAGCAGCGCCACCTGCGCGGGGACAGAGGGGGCGGAGGCCGGCGGCTACAAGCCCTTCCAGAGCCTCGATTCTGGCTGCCCCGAGGACCTGGCGCCCTGCCCTGCACCCCTGTTCACCTTCGGACTCGACGCCGAGCTGCCCTGTGGCCCTGAGGACTGGCAGGCGCCCTGCAGCGCCCTGGGGTCGCCCAGCCTGGAGCCGGGGGTCGGGACAGAGGACGACCAGCAGCCCCCAGAGCTCAGCAGGGATGACCTGGGCAGCGGCATCGTCTACTCCGCCCTCACCTGCCACCTCTGCGGCCACCTGAAGCAACACCATGCCCAGGACAAGAGTGGCCAGGGGTCCTACACGGCCAGCCCCTGCTGCGGCTGCCGCTGTGGGGACAGGGCCTCTCCGCCGGGGAGCCCTGCAGGGGCCCTGGGCCCCACCCCAGCACCCCAGGGCCTGCCGGGGGACAGGAAGCCCTCGCAGCCCTTCCAGCCTGCCCTGGGCAGCGCCCGCACGGCCGGCCTGGTCCTCGCAGGGGCAGGAGGGGCTCCCAGTCCATGACCTGTTAGCGGCGGGGTCTCCAGGTGACATGGGGTTTCCCAAGCCTGGAACGGCCTCCCAGAGACCGCTGGCTGGAAGGTCTCCCAGAGACTCGGAGAGCTGTGAGAGGGAGCCGTGAACTTGGCCCGCAGCCCTGGCTCCAGAGCCTGCCCCTCCCCCAGCGTTGGCCTGGGCCCGCCCCATCCCACAGACCCAACCTAGCAGTAAAGATAGACTTACTGATTAGTGATTAAAAAGTCAGGATATGTCTGCAAGACATCCATGTCAGTACAGGGGGATTTCATACCGGGCTCTGGAGGATGAATAGGAGTTTGGGAAGTGGCAAAACCAAACCCTGACCAAAGTTGGGCTGAAGGCCTGGGTACCCCACAGCACCCACGGGGACCATGAGGTCCCTGGACACTCGGCTGTGCGTGGGTTGGTGGCCGCAGTCTGTCCCTGCTCTTGCCTGACACAGCTGCTTTACCTCCTCGTGTCTGTTTGTTGGGAGGGTGGAACGGGACTGGGTGGGGTCCTCCATAAATAAAGGTTCTTTACCGGCTCAGTTTTATTTGTTAAACACACACCAGGTGCTGTGTTGAGCACTGACTTTACTAACCCGTGGGATCCTCCCGTGGGAAGGAACCAACCGGAGTGGGAGAGGTCGAGTCCCATTCAGCTCCAGGGTGCTGAGACACAGCATCCAGTGCAGTGAGTTGGACTAAGCGGGGATCCAGGATGCTGCCAGGGGAGCCGGGAAGTGAGTCGAGGCAGGGCGGGGGGGGGGTGTCATCTAGCAGGTTAACCGTGTGGGCAGTGCGATGCTTGACCCTGCCACAGGCTCCGCCAGACCACAGCACAAGCCCAGTCACGGGTGCGAGGGGAAGGGAGCACCCCGAGGTTCCCATCTGTCATGGGGAGGGGGCATTTCCAGGAGCACGAATCCTCCTGCACTTACAGGTGCTGCAGGAAAAGAACAAAACAAAAACAAAAAACATCGCAAGGGCAAGAGATGGGGGAGGCACCTTTGGCACACTGAGGACAGAGACCTAGACGCGGTGCTGTGTGCTACACACTGCTGAGGTCACACAACAAGGTCAGGAAAGCTTGTGGCTGAATCTAGCCAGCGTCTACATTGCAGATGTTGAGGGAATAGGAGAAAGAATGTGCTGGGCAGAGTGCAGAGCACATGCAAAGGCCCTGAGGCACAAGGAGTTTGGCACGTCCTCAGTACAGAAAGATCAGCTGTAGGGAAGGGAGCCAGAGATAGTGGCAGAGTCAAGGGTGGGCCATGATGGGGGCAGAGTGAGGAGGTTGTATTCTGGCCTAAATGAACACCAGCCCCGCCCACTGAGAGCTGGTCCAATAGAAACCAGCCTCTCAAAAACTTCCCCAATCCAAACAAGAAAACTTCTGCACCCCCCCAGTCAGCAGCCAATGAAAGATTGTGCGGCTACCAAAAGTGTTCTTCCAATAGGGCTCCCTCCCACCCTGTAGAAGTGGAGGCCTTAGGTTCCTCCCGACAGCAGACTGATTGGTTAAAATCCTTGTTGCTGATGCTTCTGCCCGGGAGGAAGCAACCCCCATGGGGATGAGCTGATTCCCCAGGGAATGGCTGCCTGCCAGGGCCCACCCTGCTGTTTTCTCCATAAAGAAGTTTTAAAAATCCCCCTTAAACAGTTGGATGCGGTGGCACATGCCTGTCATCCCAGCAAGGAGGAGGCTGAGGCAGGAGGATCGCAGGTTTGAGGCCAACCTGGGCTACATAGAGAGACCCTGTCTCAAAAAGAAAAAAGTAGCAGGAACTCCCTCCCCTAAGATCTGGCCCTTGGCCTCCCATGCACTGGACTCCAAATTAGTCATCAAACCCCTGGGCCTCTGGGTGTGAGGCCCCAGGCTGCTTCTCTGGTCCTGCGCTTCCCTCTTTCCTGCCTGCGCCTTATTTTTCTCATTTGTAAAACGGAAAGATAAAATCTGCATAGTCGCGTTGTGTCCATTGTCATCACTTATGGTCCCCCCAGTTTCCTCCAATCCCCCCAGGTCACAGGCAGCAGGAGAAAAGGGTGTAGATGCTCAGAAAGCCAGAGTTCCCGGCCCTGGCTGCACCCTGTGCTTCCTCCACGCCTCCCTGGCACAGCCCACCTGATTCCTGCTGCCTGTGGTCAGTCTTCCTTTCATTATCATTTTTATTATTTCTTTTCTTTTTTGCAGCACTTGAGGGTTGAACCCAAGGCTTCGCACATACTTTGCAAACACTCTACCACTAGGCCGCACCCTAAACCCATTTTTAAATTTTTAATCTTGAAACAGAGTCTTGCTAAATTGCACAGGCTGCCTCTGGCCTCGAATATGCGATCCTCCCACCACCTCCTGAGTCGCTGGGATGACAGGCATGAGCCACCATGCCCTGCTTGAGAGATACTTTAAATAATAAAACTGCTAAAGCAGCAATAGGGGCTGGGATTTAGCTCAGTTGGTAGAGCGCCGCCCTGCAGTCTCTGAGGTCCCGAGTTCAATTCCCAGTACCGCAAAAATGGGAGAAGGACCTGGCAATCCACTCTCAAGGCAATCCCAAAGCAGTCAGCCATTGAAAACCCTATGAGGGTCGCTATGAGTCGGAGACCGACTCGACGGCACCTAACAACAACAACAACAAAGCAGCAATAAACTAGGCTTAGGATCAAAATTGTAACCTAATCTCCCAGATGGGATTAGGGGCCATGCTCCTGCCCAGTTTCCTTGTGACGCCCTTCTGTGGACCCACCGAGTGACATCTCCCTAAACCCACCTTGTAAAGCCAACTGTGTACATATTTATGCACGGTAAAGACGTCTAAGGACTTCTCTGTCCTCTTAAGAGGCCAGTGTTTGTCTTGAACAAACCCCACTAAACTCATTGGCTTTGCTTCACGCTCTGACTCATCCAGAAATTCATTTCTGCAACAAAGCCAAGTAGAGGTCACAAGGAGGGGAACGTTGCAGGTTGGATGGCAACGCTGAGCTGCCTCTCTGCTGTGCCAGTGCTGACAGGGGCTCCCACCTCTGATGGCTTTCTTGCTGGTGGAGGCCCCAGGCTTTTAGGGAGCATCGTGTGGAAAGACACAGGGAGCGGGAGCGAGTGACCCCTCTTCTGCTTGCCCTCCATGTCCCTCTCTCCCTGGGAGATTTGGTCCTGGGGCTCCACCCTACGTGCCTCATCAACGACCTCATCGAGTCCTCACGGCCCGCAAAGGCCCCCAGTCAGATTAAGGGTCTGTCCTCTGAAGACCTCACCATTGGCTTCAACTCCCTCGTGAGTTTTGGAGGGGACAAACGAAATTCCAGTCATAGTGAAAACGTTCCGTGACATTCAACAACGTGGCTGCTAGCACTTGAAATGGACCCGGGGCAAGTGAGAGGTTTTCAATTTTACTTAATCATAATTAACTAACATTTATATTTATTTGAATTACTTATTGACCTCTGAGGTTTAATTCCATTACACCTTTAGCAATTGCCTTGGCATAGAGGCGAGAAAGGAAAGGTCTGGAAAAGTGGGAAAAGAAAGGACAAAAGGGACAGAGGGCACCAAAAATTTGCCCCAAGATGCCAGGTGCGGTGGCACACGCCTGTGATCCCAGCGACTGGGGAGGAGGAGGCGGCAGGATCATGAGTTCAAGGCCAGAGGCAACCTGGGTAACTTATCCAGACCCTGTCTCAGAAAGTAAAAAAAAAATGGGCTGGGGGTGCAGCTCAGTGGTAGAGCACTTGCAAAGTATGCGCAAGGCCCTTGGGTTCACCTCCCAAGTACCGCAAAGAAAAGAAAAAAAGAAAAAGAAAAGGAAAAGCTTTGCCCCAAGAGCCACAAGGCTAGGGATGGACAAGCCTGAAGGATCACGGGGCTCCCCGCTTGGCCTGTAACCACCAGGGGGCAGCCGGCACAGTGGAAATGGAGGGAGAGGCTGGTGGGGGGATTCCCAGCAGCCCTCAGTGCGCTGGACCAGTGGTGCGGAGGGCAAGAAGGCCCCCCCTTGGGTAGCAGCCCAAGGTCACCCCTCGAAGCCTCCAGAGCTACTTCTGGGGTCCCTCTACCTGGTACCCACCCCCTCGAGGGCTGGCGCCTGCTTTGATGAAGCCGGGAGACCCTTGGGCTGCGAGCGCCTCTGGTTTAACTTACTTTATTTATTTATTTATTTTTATTTATTTTTTGTGGTACTGGGGGTTGAACCCAGGGCCTCGCGCCTGCATGCTCTGCAAGTGCTGGACCACTGAGCTGCGCCCCCCAGCCCATTTTTTTACTTTTTGAGACAGGGTCTCACTAAGTTACGCAGACTGCCTCTGGTCTCAAACTTGCGATCCTCCTGCCTCCACCTCCCAAGCCGCTGGGATGACAGGCGGGCGCCACCATGCTCAGCAATTACTTTATTTATTTTTAACACAAAGATGCCTGCTGCGCTTCTCTGGTTGCTAAATAGGCTCATGCCAACCTCCTCCGGTTCAGAGCAAACCTAAAGGTCTTGGAGAGGAAAGCGCCAGCCCGCCAGAGCCCCAGCCCCGGCACCTGGCCCTGCGGCGGTCTCCAGATGAGTGTTTGTTTTTGAAGAAATACCTCCTCCACCATCCTGTTGAGTAATTTTCTGACGTTATTTTCCCACGAAAGTTATGAATTAAAAGTCAAAAGGCGAAAAATAAAAAACCAAAAAACCCAGCAAGTGTTTGGGCTCCCACTGACGGGGCTGCACCACAGGGGACTCGCCCGTGATGTCAGGATGCCGGCAGCCCTGGCGGGCTTTAAACCTGACTCCTAACCACTGATGTGGGCGGCTGTAACTTAGAGCTGATTCACAGCTGTGTGACAACAGCCAAGGCACTTGACCACTCTGAGCCTCAGTTTCCTCCACAGTGACAGACCGTAAGAGAAATGCCCTGCTCCCCATAGTGGTGGGGGACCAGGTGACTGTATGGCCCAGGGCCAAGTGACACTCAGCTGTTCTTGAATCCAAGGGCGCAGCCTGTGCTCCAGCCGACAGGAGGTCCACTCCTCGGTCCCTGCTGCCCCCTGGTGTCCCATTCTGGCCCAAGCATCCGCCTCCACTCCAGGGGCTCCAGGTCCAGCCTGGGTTGGTGCCACACCCAGAAAATGGCCTGATGCCCCCGGAAGCCCCACCTGCCCGATGCCCCCTCCCCTGGTCTCTGCATTTTCCCCACCACCCCTCAGAACCTGGCCACAGAGCCTGGTGAGCCTCCCACACTCAGGCGCCCCAGGTCCTGCTGTGTGGCCCTGGCCAGGCTGTCACCTCTCTGTGCTTGCTCATCTGTGAAAAGGAGTGACAGCCCCTGTCCCGTGGTGAGAATTAAATATGCCAGTAAGCAAGAGGCCTGCAGAAGGACACTGCGCATAGCTGATGCTTCAACAGTGCCTGCTGACCTTGGTCTTATATGGAATGGGTCTGCAGGTGGTGGGGAAGGGCGTGGTTAGAGAAAATGATGACAGCTGGGTGCGGTGGCTCACACCCATCATCCTTGCAACTCGGGAGGCTGAGCCGGGAGGATCACAAATTTGAGGCCAGAGCTAGCCTTTGAAATTTAGTGAGATACTGTCTCAGGACAAAAAATAAAAACGGGGCTAGGGGTGGAGCTTAGTGGTAGAGCACTTGCCTAGCATGCCTGAGGCCCTAGGTTCTACCCTCCAGTACTGAAAAAGTGTGTGTGTGTGTGTGTGTGTGTGTGTGTGGTGTTGTTGTTGTTGTTGTTGTTGTTAGGTGCCATTGGTTCAGGCCCAACTCATAGTGACTGTATGTGCAGCAAAATGAAACCCTCCCCGACACTGTGCCGTGCCTGGCACTATGTCAGTGCTTCTCTGCTATTCTTAGGGTTTTCAGTGGCTGATTGTTTGGGGAGTGAGCTGCAAAGTGGGTACTGGGGATTGAACCCAGAGCCTCAGAAAGTGCAGACAAGTGCTCTACCAACTGAGTTAAACTCCAGCCCATATATGTTGTTGTTGTTGTTGTCGTTAGGTGCCGTGGAGTCCAGGTCCCATTCACAGTGGCCCTCATAGTGTTTTCAATGGCTGATTGTTTCGGGATGGCTTTCGGAGTGGATCGCCACGTCCTTCTCCTGTTAACCCATATATATATATATATATATATATATATATATATATATATATATATATATGTGAGAAAGACAAATACTACGTTTTCTCATATGCAGTCTCTAGATTTGATAAAGAAAAAAGCCATGAGATCAAAGGGGGACTATTTAGGAGGAGGAGGGACCAGCCAGAGGGGACCAGGGGCTAAGCGAGAGTGGGGAGGTGAATAGGTGTGATCCAAGTTCATTTGGTGCACGTGTGAAAATTTCAAAATGGAGCCCATTCTCTTGTGCAAATAATATGCAATAATAAACATGAATCAATAATGAAATTATGACACTAAACCTTTATAATCCAGTGGGTTCTGGTATATCCACACTATCACAGCCGCTCAGCACTGTGCAGTTCTAGAGCACCTCCATTCCCAGCCCTTCTCCAGCCCTGACCAGTAGCCTCTGCTTTCAGTCCTCCCCCAACCCCAGCAATCACGACCCGGCACCGCCTTTTCGGGCCCAGCTGCCATGGGTCTTTCTCTGTGAGGCCTCCCCTAAATCCAGGGCAGAGCGCCCCTCTCCTTTGTGCACATCCCCCCCTGCTTTATTATCATTTTTATTTCATTTTTAACTTTTCCATAATGGGGTATTTCCAACACACAGAAAATCCCTACTGGTGCGCACCTCCTGCCAGGTTTCTTGACATCAAGGGCTGAGATTTATTCTTTCTTCTGTCCCCCAGGCCCTGGTGCAGGGCCTGACTGGGACAAGGTATTCACTCAAACAAAACAAAGCAGAAACTGAATAAGGGTTCACTCCACCACCCCAGCAGAGCGCGGTAACAAGACAGAAAGATTCTGGCCAATGTTTGTTGACTGGCTAATGGATCTCCTTGGTGATGTATTTTCTTGATGGTAGGGAGGGCTGTGGTGGGGTGGGGCGGGAGGGTCTTTGGCTGAGCCCATCACTTCCCACACACTGACATTTTGTTAAACCCAGAACCAACCTGGCAGTTGCTAGCTACGGCTGGATACCCCCCCAAATTTCCCCAAGCTGCCCCAACTTCAGCAGAGCGGGGAGGCAGAGTGGACCAGCCGTCAGGGGTGCATTGTCCTCTTTGTCCCCAAGTGGTGTTATCTCGCAAGGGTGCTGATGACATTCAATACCCCAGCAGGTGGTTTGGGGGTTCGGTGGGTGCTCACTGCGGCACACTCAGGACCGCGCTGGCACCGTTAGAAGTGCGCTACCTGGCGCTTCTTGAGCAGCCAGCTGAGGCACAGCCTACCGCTGAGGCCTCACTCCCTCTGTGGAGGTTCAGCCCAGAGGCCACCTCCTCCGGGAAGTCCTCTGCCTCTCTTCTGGGCTCCTCGGAGACTGAGCTTCCCAGCAGCTCCCCAGCATGACTGGCCTCAGACACCTGCAGGACCCTGTGCCTGGCACAGCGGGATGCTCGGTGAATAGAAAACCAGTCAGAGATGGCACTCGGGGATGATGGGGCGCTTCGGTCCGTGGCCCTGGCCCTTCTAACTGGACTCTGCCCTGCCCCCGGCACGGAAGCTCTGGCCGCAGGTCTTCCTCGTGTTTAAGAGGGGAGGGGACGCCCCAGCCCCCTGGGGTGGGCTGCACTCACCTGGGGCCCCGTGACCTCTGAGGTCCCCTTGGCAGCTTGGCGTTGAACGAGGTTGGGGAATTTACACCAAGGAGAAGTGGCCCCTCCCGACACTCGGTCACTGGTCGCGACTCTAGGGCCACAGTCTGATCAGGGCGCACTTTCCCACCAGCAAGTCTGGTGCGAGCAGCATCCTCTGCCCCCCAGGCCACTTTCCCCTCCTGGGCACCACATCTGTGGCCGTGGCCATAACCTTCTGGAGGCAAGGACTGTGGTCGCTCCCCGCTCAGTAGCGGCCGTCGGGAACCACTTGTTGACTGACTGCCCAACAGTTTTTGGTAAGGTTTCTGTGAGGTGTTGACCTTTCTGGACGCAGGGGAACCACGGCCTCCTGCACTTTCGGTAAAACGGGGCCTCTTTGGGGAAGGGAGTCTCCGCTGTGCTGCCACCGCTGCCTGGAAGCCGAGTCACTGTGGCCCAGCCTCCCCCCACAGGCAGCCTCTCAGGAGACCAGGGGTGTCGGGGTGCCAGCTCCCTTCTGCAGCTGGGCGGAGGACAAGGTCTGGGCTCTGGAGGCAGCAGGAGGCCCTGGGGGAGGGGGTGGGCAAACCCCGGAGACTCCCCCGCACACTCGGGCACACATGAGCACGTGGGGCAGGGGACACACGGCTGCCCATGCAGGTGACACGGCTCACCAGATCCTGGTCTGTTTCAGGGGACTGATGGAGGCGCAGTGTCCCCAGGCGATAGGATATGCCAGAAATCCCACTGCCCTTTGTGCCCTGTGCCCGTGCCCTACTGGGTGGCTCTGCAGAGAGAGAGGAGCTCACTCAGGCTTGCTAGAAGCCCAGGCCACAGCGTCCCTTGGCCACCCCACATGTGGGCCAGACAGCCCTGTGTCTCACGTAGAGGGGCAGGTGGTACCTGGGATCTCTCGATCCCTCCATGCCCCTGAACACACCTGTCCCCATGCTAGATGTCACACTTGGGGAAGGAAAGACTCTGATTCCTTCCCGCTCCACCCCCCCACCTCACATGGTGCCAGGCACATAGTGGGTGGTCAGCAATTATTTGTCCCATGCAAGCATAGCCTGCAGCCATAGCCCTGTGGCATCCGATCCCATCAGATCTCGGAAGCTAAGCAGGGTTGGGCCTGGTTAGTACCTGGATGGGAGACCACCTGGGAACACCAGAAGCTGTAGGCTTGGGAGAAGGACCTGACAACCCCCTCCCAAAAATCAATCTGCCATTGAAAACCCTATGAACCGCAGAGAAGCACTGACAATAGTGTTTTCCCTGTGGTACAGAGGGTCGCTGAGTTGGATACCGACTCGACGGCACCTAACAACAACAACAACAACAACAACATGCAAGCATGCGCACATGTGTGTGAGCATGGGTGGACAAGGGTCTTGCATGCCTCTTATGCAGTCGCAGTGACAGGAACACGCACGGCTGTGTGCAGACTTCCTTACGGAGTGAGATGTGGGCGTGAGTGGGCTAAGCCCTCGGGCCTATGGGCCTTGCGTGATGCACTTCCTGCTGCGTGGGAGCCCGTGTCTGTGTGCGTGGGCTGTGCATGCCATGGGTACGGGTGTGAGGGCATTGCCTGTGGCGGTCTGCGTAAATGCGAGTGCAAGATGTGTTGCTATCTACACGGGGGGCCTGTGTGGGCCTTGGCAAGAAGGATCGCAATGTAGGGGTTCACAGCTCAGGCTCTGAAGCCAAACTGTCCAGGTCCAAACCCCCACCTTCTGTCTTCTCATCTGTGTGATGGTGGACAATTCCTTGTGCCTCAGTTTCTTCACCTGTGAGCTGGGCCAATCATCACATCTGCCTGCTAGAGCTGTTGGGAGGCATAAAGAAGATCCGAGCTCTTGGCATACAGTAAGCGCTCAACACGTGCTCCCCGATGCTGCTTGCACTTACGGGTCCCCTAGCACGCCCACTACCCCAGTCCTAGAGAGCTCAGCAGCTCTCTATGGGCAGCCAGTACCTATGGGCATCCGGTGAGCAGCGGGACTCCAGGGAGGTCCCCCACTCCAGGTTTGAGGGGATGGGAGGTGGGGTGGGAGCAGGGTGCACCCCTCTCCTGGCACCCTTGTTCCTCACTCGTTGCAGAGAACTTGGTCTTGCCTTTGTTCCGCTCCATGCTCCCAGCCTGGTTAGGCTTTGGGGAGACAGAAAGGAGAGAACGGGGAACCTCCCAGGTAGAAGGCTCCGCGGAGGCCCTCGCGGCCACTGCCCTCTCCTGGCACCCTCGTGCTTATCCTGGGGGCGGAGGCTCACCTCCATCTGTAGATGGTCACAAAGGGGAAAGGCCCTGCCCAGGGTCCCCCAGCCCTGAGACACAGGACCCTGCATCAGAATTGGGGGTGCTCAGCCTGATGGCAGTTTTGCCCCCCAGGGGACACAAGGCCATGTTTGGAGACACTTCCCGTCGTCGTAAGCTGGGGGTAGGGTGGCGTGGCATCCTGTGGGTGAGCCTGGGGATGAGGTCACCGACCTGCCATGAGGGAGGCAGCGTCCCGGCAGAGGACAGGCCTGCCCTGGGCGGTGGTGCCGAGGCTGCGAAGCTGTGCTCAGCCTGCTGTCGAGTGGCTGCAGACACCGAGGCTCCTCAGCCTCCTCGACCTCAGGGCCCCTCAGGGACCATCTTGGAGCTTTGGTGGCTCCTCCCTGAAAGGGAAGCGAGCCTGTGCCCAGGTGGCCCCAGGCGTCAGGCATCTGCAGTGACAGTTTCCCCCGTGACACAGCCTGGTTCCTGCAAAACTGAGCTTGGCATCCTCTGTGGCCTCTCTTCTCCTTTCAGTCAGCTCTGACCCCTCTTCTGCAGAGGCCTCTAGATCCCCAGCCCACCCGGTGGCCGTAGCTTGGTCATACCTCTCCCCTCTTGAGAACCATCCCTGGCTCCCAGCAGCCATGGCATGGGGTCCTGGTCTTGCTCCCTGAGGGGGAGGTTCCTTCTGGTGACCTCACCCTCCAGACTCTGGCCTCACCACTTCCTCCTGTTCTTATGGCTGTCTGAGTCCTCTCCACCCACACTGGAGCCCTCATCATTCCCTGAAGAGGCAGGGCAGTCATACCCCCACGATTCTGGGTCACCACAGGACCGACTCTGGGCTCAGTTGGTCCTCTCTGTGGTGTGCTTTGTTCCTCTTTCGGCTGGCTCTGATCTTTATTGCTTCCCTTCCCTGTCTTTCTCCTGGGTCTATTCTGCTGTCATTTCTAACTTCTTAGAGATGTTTGGGACATTAATTTGTAGCTTTTC
>VMDO01016784.1:6384-46793 GCA_007922755.1 Pedetes capensis | reverse complement strand
TATTAATTGAAGTCAGTGCTTTATTCAGATTTCCTTAGTTTTCCTTAGTTTTCCCTCAGTTCTTTTTCTTCTCCAGAATGTACTTCTTACTAATGTTCATAAATTAACAAAAATAATTCTGGAATCTAATATTATTTTCATGGTGCTTATCCTATTGGTTGAATAATTTTTTTTTCTTTTTTCCTCAAATATCTTTAAAATGCAGGTAAATTTCTAGACATTTCACAGGACACCACATCAATTCTATTTTTGATGATTAGTCCTGGAAACATTTCTTTCATTGCTATTACTATTATACCTTCCACTTTATAAGCACTTAAGATATAAAAGATTCTACCCTGAGTACATTCATTGAATAAAGCCACTTAACACTTAGAATTACCTTTATGAAAAATATATGATTAATTTCTACTTTATGTTTGATAAAATCAGATCACAAAATAAGAAATATCTTGACTAATATTATGAGGCTGGTTAAGTATTGAAGCTAGATTTAAACTTAGGTTATCTGGTTCCAGAATTAGTGCTCTTAACCACTTTGTAAAGAGCAATTAAATTTTTTAAATACTTTAATTTTCTAATTAAAATAATATGTGATAGTGTGGATATATTTGTGGGTCAGTTGGTAGAGTGCCACTATGTTCTCTGATGCCTTGGGTTTGATCCCCAGCACCACAAAAATGGAAGAAGGATGTGACAATCCAGCTCAGAATCCTGAAATAAGCAGCCTTTGGAAACCTAATGAGTGTTATTATGAGTCTGACCCGACTTAATGGCACCTAAGGACAACAACATATGTGCCCTACAGAATACATGTTGAAACTTACCATGCATTGTGACAGTATTAAGAGATGGGGCCTTTTGTGAAGTGACCAAGACATGAGAATTCTGCACACATTAATAGGTTAGTGACTTTTAAATTGATAGAAGGAACCAGATAGGGTCTCTTTTGTGAAAATACACCACCCATGGAACAGCCCCTCACCAGACATAGATCATGCAAGTGCCTTGAATGTGGACTTCCAAGGCTTCTGTGTTGAGAAATAAATTTCTATCATTTATGTATTACTCATGCTCATCTATTTTGTTGTATCAACACAAATTGGCAAAGATAATATGTATTTGTCATAGAAATTTTTTGGGAAAAAAGGTGAATTATCATTCTCATTTTATAGATGAGACAACTGGAAAAGCAAAGAAAGATTACTTGCCTAAGATCAAACAACTAGTTATCTTTTTATAATATTTCATATTTCATTGCACTTGTAAATACAAATTATCTATCATTTCACTGTGTAACTATGACATCTAATTGATTTAGGAACTTTCCTGTATCTGAGATTTATATCATTTACTTTTTACAATTTGCATTTGGTTATTACCACCACTACTAAATAATAAGTCCCTTAAATGCAGAGAATTCAAATTCATCATTTTAATGTCCATATTCTCTTATAAGCTAAGCTTCTTCTTATTGTTGTTTATTGTTAGGTGCCTTTGAGTTGGTGTCTGACTCATAGCAAGTCTACTGTACAACAGTTGAAAACTATTGTTAGTGCTTCTATGCTATTCACAGGGCTTTCCATGGCTGATTGTTTTTATGGGAGTGGGATGCCAGGTCCTTCTCCCAAGCCTACAGTACCTCGTGTTCCCAGGTGGTCTCTCATCCAAGTGGAAACCAGGCCCTACACTGCTTAATTTCCAAGAACTGATGGATGTGATGCCACAGTGGCATAGCTGCAGGCCAAACTTTTCCTTGTATTATATTTAACATAATGCCTTACAAAGAATAATTGGTCAGTAATTATGTGCTATATGATTGAGTTCCTAATAGGGTCCCAGGGTGAAGGACCCTGCAACCCACTCCCAAACATCAACCTGCCATTGAAAACCCTATGAACAGCAGAGAAGCACTGACAATAGTGTTTTGCCTGTTGTACATAGGGTCGCTATGAGTCGGACACCAACTCGATGGCACCTAACAAAAACAAAACAATAGGGTCCCAAGGATGGGCTTTTTAAAGACATTTTTAAAATTAACATCAGGGATTGGGGTTTAGCTCAACATTAGAAGGTTTGTATGGCTTGTGCAGGGACTTATTTTCAATAACCAGCAATGTGAAAAAAAATTATTTAATCAGTGGCACAATAACTGCCTTTGAGGTCAGTTATGCAGATAAAAACTGGGTAGAATGGCTACTGATTAGGCCCACTTGATCTTCCACTTTCTTAAATCCTCAACTTTTCAAAACCTGAAATGTGTTTTTAACATGTGATTAAAGTCCCATTGAACTATCCATGTTTGGTTGTATTAATTATACTAACTGCTCTGTACCTTAGCAATGAAGTGGTCAAACTTCAGATTCTATTAATAAATCAAATTGTTTTACAATTTTTCTAAAACTATTTGTGAGAACTAAGAGTGAAGAGAAAAAGAACCCTTTATTTGAGAAACACTTCACATGACTAGATTGTTCAGTATTGCTAAGCCCATTTTCTGAGCATGACTTTCAGAAAAAGATAAAACAGCCTTTCGTTGACCAATGGTAAACGATAATGATAATTATATCTCATTATTTCTATTGCATCATATTGTCAGTATACTCTGGGATTCTCCACCACCAAATTTATCAAAGCTAAATATAACAATTTAAGAAAGAACCCTATTTTTTGACTGAAGTAGTTATATTTGATGCATATTTGATTTGTTCTTTAATATTACATGCCTTCAGTCCTTCTGTTGCTACTTGGCACTTGCAACAAATTTTCTTTTTAAAACATTATTTAAGGTTTTTTTTTATTAAAAAGATAATTCACGAGATACCATATCCATAGACTTACTTTCTGACATGGGTGCTGAATGTGTTAAGTGTTTGGAATTCCATTCTTACATTTAAAAGTCTCCTGGATTACCCAGGAGTTTAGATGGGTTTGTTTTGTTCTCTATCTTTTTGACACTGAAAATGTAATTAGGTCATCTGAAAACATCAGGTTTGATTACAACCACATAATGTATGTCTTTCTTAGTTAAGTGTTTGTGTTACACAAATGTTTCTTATCTCAGAAGCAGAGAGATGGCAGGCAGAAGGAAGGAGCAAGACTTCTGTAAATTGCTGAGACCTTGCAATGAAATCAAATGTGATCCAAGGATGATGCTGGGAAGGGACCACCACCTAAGCACACCACATTGTGCAAGCCAGTCCTCTTTCCCCAAGGCCCTAGCAGCCAGCCAACCCCTGACTTCCCTCACTGGGACAGCCTAGGACCCTGGCTGCACATACAGGACACAGGTGTTTGAGGCTGCAAAGCCATGGCCTGGCCCCTTATTCCTGGAGAGTACTCCCCACTGTCCAAGGGAGCCAAATCTGTCCCAAGCCCTGGGCATTTGCAGTCACCTGCAGTCACTAGGGTCTTGAAAATTCTGCGTAGTACAATTTTCTACTCATTGATTGAAACAGTAAAGGGCCAGATTCTAGGTTTATTTTCACTACAGATTTTGGGGACTTAGCAACACTGTTAATGTTGTTGAATATGGTGATAAATGGTTTGTGCAGTTTCTAACCATTTCCCCCCAGCTTTGATTCAACATTTAGGAATTCTCAAATAGAATTATTTTCTTATCTGTTTTTCTCTAATGAACACTATATCAAAAATACAATTTAAATGCTTGCATGCATTCCTGAAGCCTTTTACAATTTTATAATGTATTAGTGCCTTCTGCTAGACAATTTGCTCTGAGATTTATTTAATAGCTTCTCAAATTATTCCATTGTCTGCTTAACTCCAACATCAGACACAATGTGAAATAGTTCTTTGAAAAATAGAACTTTTCCTAGAGTATATTACAGAAATATTAACTTTTTGTATAAAAATTTTACTTAGTACAGTCTACTATATAATGTTACCTGAACCTCTTTAACACATTTTATATCCCTGAGGCTCATCATCTTACTCAAAATGAGTATAAAAAACACTTTTCTTCATTGGTACTCCTGGACTTCCAACTATTGTGTAGGACATATCTCATTCACCTGTTTCCCTTTTAAGAGCTACAGTCATATCGATGAAAGGAAGATATGGCAATAGTGGCAAAAATATAGAGAAAATAATCAGATCAGTGATTTCCATAATGGTTTTTGTGGAGGGTCAAGTAAAAGAACCATAGGGGATTTTATATTTAGTTTTCTGAAATTATTGAATGTAATGTAGTGGTGAATATATACTATACAAGGACTTAGCATAAACAGTGAACATTCATATATATATATATATAAATTTTAAGATATAATTTAAGAGGTTTGGTGGTCCCAGGAGGGAAACAAACAAACAAACAAAAACCCTCCACTGTGGATTGACATAGGGTCTGCAACAATGGGCTTAAATGTAAATAAGACCATGTATCTGGCACAGAATCAGGGAGTGTTTCATTCTACTATAAATAGGGTCACTGTGAGTTGAACTCGACACGATGGCACCTAACAACAACAACAACAAGAGGGAATGCGGAATATAACACCACAATCTAACCATACTTATAAAGGTATAAAATAACCTCACTGAAAGAAGTAGAAGGAAAAAATCCTGATATAAGTAACACCATACTGCAAAATTAAAAATACCCATACATGAGCATTGAACTCCACTATCAAAAGGAAATTTTCTAAGGCATATGGATTGCTGTTGTTGTTATGTGCCCCTAGTCGGGTCTGATTCCATGTGTACAACAGAAGAAGCACTACCTGGCACTTTGCCATGCCGAGCACTATAACACTGCCTCTCTAACATCTACAGAGGTTTCAGTGGGGATTGTTTTGGTAATGGGACGCCAGGTCCTTCTCTCAAGCCTACAGTATCTGGTATTACCAGGCAGTCTCCCATTCAAGTACTAACCAGGCCCATCCCTATTTACCTTTCTAGATCAGATGGGATTAGATACCAGAGTGGCATGACTGTAGACAAGGCATGTAAATTAGCATTTCTGAGACCATTATACACACAAATTGAAATAGGATTATCAAGTAAATGGGTTATGAATGATGAGAGCCTGTTGGAATAAGTGGTTTCAGATTAGTAGAGGGAAAAGCCTAGAATTATTATATGATGACAGATTGAAGTTGAAGACATCACTGTGAACTTATGTTTATCTCAATGTATATGGATACAGACATATGTAAAAATATTTACAGAAATATGCATGTCCACAGGTTGTTTTATCAGGCTAGAATGCTAAAATAGAAACTATACTCCAATAGTCATGAGTTAATTTAGCACTCAGATATTTGTTTGTAATATTCTTCTTAGGAAAAGGGTCCAGGGATCCTTGAAGAAATGGTTGATTATAAGACTAGGATGGGAAATTCAAAAGATGAGCCCATGCATATTCAAATGTAATCTAATAGAGAAGCACTCAAAATATGAGGATACATCAAAGGGGTATAGGAACAATTTGAGGGAAACCTAAATGGCCAAAACTGGAATGATTTGAGCCACAGTTTAAATAAAATGGTAGTGGATTAGAATCCAATGTATGAAATAAATTTCTATGAGTAAGCATTGATAAAAACAAGTTATTAAATGAGTATATAAACAAATGAGAACAGATAAATCCCTCTTCCAGGGGACAAATTCCAAATGATCTACATTGATACTCCAAGTGGGAGGAGCTAAATCCCTCACTCTTCAAATTTGGAATGCACATAGCGACATTGTTGAAAGAACACAGTATGGAAACGGGAATAAACTATTACCTGGAGAAACCTGATAGATATCCTCACAGCCAGATGACCAAAATTAATGACAACAACTGTTGCTTAGATTGGTAGTGTGTTGATTTTATTTGATGTGATAGTAACAGCATTTTACTTCTTCCTCCCCAAAGCCCTTATCAGTCTGAACATGGGGAGAAAAAAAAAGTCATATTCCAATTTGGGGACATTTTACAAAATATGTAACCAGGATATCTCAACATTATCAAAGTTAACAAAGACATGAAAGACTGTTAAAATGCTAAGAAGAGCCAGGCACGGTGGTACATCCTTCTAATTCCAGTGACTCTAGATGGAGAGGTAGGAGGATTTTCAGTTTGAGGCCAGGGACAGCCTGAATGACTTAGTAAGACTCCATCTCAAAATATAAAATTAAAAGAATGGGCTATGTGTGCAGGCCAGTGGTAGAGCACTTACAAAGTAGGTGTGAGGCCTGGGGCTCTACTGGCAAGTACTACAAAATAAATAAATGAATAAATAAATAAATAAAAATGAATAAGTCTAAGAAGATATGACAAATAAATGTAAGGTAGTAAATCAAATATGACTCCAGAAAAGAAAAAAAAACACATTAGTTAAGAAGTAAACATATAGTAATAATATGTGGACTTCAGTAATAATGTATCAGTGGCGGTTATTATCTCATTAGTCATGAAAACTTAGTAGAAACTGGATAGTGTATATAAGAAAATATTTAAAATGACAAAAGCTGGATGGACACCAGTAATAGGTAATGATAGCTATTATTACAATAACAGATAAGTTTAACTTTCTATTTAATGTTTAAAAATACTGTTAGATACTAAAAAAAGATATGGAAAAAACATGAAGTGGCCTTTTCAGTTTTCTTATTCCAAAGAAATAAAATATAGATTAAAATTGCACTTTTTGTTACTATGATTTGATTCCATTTTTAATTCATCCTTTTGGCAGATGTGGTTTTGGTGTGAATGCCTAGGGACGCTGTTGTTCATTGCGTGTTTTTATCTAATCCTGATGATGTCTTGTGAGTTTTGTTCTCCAAAATAGTCTATAGTTTAGCAGACATGGACAAAAGGTGATGGATTCTGATTAGATTTTCAGTAAATGATAGCTTTTGGCTCTTGCCAAGGTTTTGTTTTTACAGGATATTCATAATAAATCTCTATCCAGGTATTCTAAAGTTTTAAACTCTTTTTACTCAAATTGAAGTCATCACCTATTTTTAAATCTTCTCTTTCTCCATCATTCTCTAATTCTGTTGAGTTTTCCAAATTTTGCAATTTCTATTTTTTCCTAAACTAATTAGAGCTCACTTTTTGTAACTTTCACCTCATTTCCATAGACACTTTGGTTCATGCCTTTGTTACCCCAGTCTGACTTATTGTTTGTTTTTAATAGCTTTTACTTTTAGACTACTTTTACGTTTACAGAAAAATTGAGAAGAAAGTACAAAGAAATCTCATTTATCTCATTGTTCCCCAACACAAGCATAACCCACTGTTGGTACTTCTGCCTTGGTGACATATTTGTTTCAATCAAGGAACGATTATTATACATCATTCTCATGAAATGATTGTGTCCTATATTAGTATTCATTCTTAGTATTTTACAAGTGTTTTGATAAATGACAAAATGACATGACATGTTTCCACAATTGTAGCTTTACATAGAATAGTTTCATTTCTCTAAAAACTTTTGTGCCCCTTTTCTTTATGACTTTTCTCAAGGACAGTTGGTTGTGTTACACCTGCTCACATATTGCTGCCATGTCATGTTTGAAAAGACTCCAATCATGTCACATAGCTGCTTTGGGAACTCTAAGGGTTCCCCATGGAATTTCAATCAAGTACACATTGTGCAGACCAGTCTTTGAACTCTCTGCTTAATCTTGCAGCTTTATTTTCTATGGTTCCCTTGCTCTATCCTGGAACAAACCGCCTGACCTCCTGTTCCTGGGTCACTTTGACTATATTTTTGCTCATGATGTTTCATTTACCTGGAATAGCTTTCCACATTCTTTTGTAAACTTCAAAAATCCACTACTTCTTTAAAAAATCATATTGAAGATATCTTTTGTTTTTGTCTTTTCTTATTATCTGAAATTAATTAGATATTTCAATCCAAATGCAGTACTGTTTAAAAATCCTTTTACAAAATGAATCTCTGTATGTGATGTATGTATTTGAGTAAGTAATTAGACTATGTTTAATGAACAAAATGGCAACTCTTACTCAGCTTTTTATTCCTCTCTGAAGATTACTATCTCAGTAGCCTACTTTGTTTTATGTATTAAAGTCTCATCTAAACATGCTGAAGAAATTCAATTATTAGAGAAAAGAAACTTTTAAAGTTGTAATTGTACATATTTGATACTGGCATATAAAATATAAAAAGTGTACATGTTTGTAAGTTATCATGTGATGTTTCAGTGTATTTACACATTGTATAATGTTTAAATCTCCATATGCAATGTGGACACATATTCAGGGAATTATGCTAAGTAAAAATAAAATTCATCCTAATAGGCTGCAAAGCCTGTGGCTGTACCACTGTGGCATGGGATCCTGTTAGATCTCAGAAGCTAAGCAGGGTCAACCTGGTTAGTTCTTAGATGGGAGACCCCTGGGAATAGCAGGTGCTGTAGGCTTAGGAGGAAGACCCAGCAACCCAACCCCAGAAAACAATCAGCCATTGCAAACTCTATGAATAGCAGAGAAGCACTAACAATACTGTTTTGCCTTTTGTACATTGGGTCACTCTGAGTTGGACATGGAATCTAGGGCACCTAACAACAACAACAATAGGCTGCATAGTATATGATTCATTTTCTACAACATTCATGAAATCGTAAGATTACAGATATAGTTTATTGATAAACAAATGCCAAGGATTAATTGTTAGAAATGAAATGTTTGAAATGAAAATTTATACTGCATGACCAAATATGGTGAATGCTTCAATTAATATAAATTATGACAGTAAAGACATATTGCCATTGCTCCCTCTCAAAATATTCTCCCTGGCCTCAAACACATTTATCCCATTGTTCTTGCCACTTTTAGAAGCAGTTTTGGAAGTCTTCCTCCATGAGTATCTTTAGTTTCATCTTCCATCATGACAATGCTTGGTTTCACACATTGCTCCAGCTATTACAATTTCTGTCAAATAAAAAAGAAAAACATCATGGTGTGTTCTTACTCACCTTATTCAATAGATCTGGCACCATGCAACTCCTGGGCCTTCTCCAAAGTCAAAATACTCACAACAGGTAAACCTTTTAAATTGATTCAGGACATCTTGGCAGTCATGACAGAGCAACTAAACACACTAAAGAGAACTTTTAAAACTGCTTCAGAAAGTGGCAAGAATGATGTGATAAGTGTGTTCACAGCCAGGAGGAGCCATTTGAGGAGGTTAGTGACAATGTCTTTTATTATAATATATTTTAATTTAAATATTCACCATATCTTTGTTCTCAGTACTAAGGGGTTGAACCCACAGCCTTATGCATACTTTGTAAGCACTCTACCACAGGACTGCACCCCCGACCCCTTTTGAATTTTTTTTTAATCTAGAGGCAAAGTCTAAATTATACAGACTATCTCTGGCCTCAAACTTGTGATTCTCTCACATTGAATTTGCAGTAAATTTGCCTCTGCCTCCTGAGTTGCTGGGTTTACAGGTGTGTGATATCACACCTGGATCACCATATCTTTTGATCACATCTGTCCTGACTCTGGAAGGTGGATATAAGTGTTCCTTATGATGAGAACAATGTTCTCCTCTTATGTTGATTTAATATCACTGTAATATTGGAATGTAGTTTTGCAATATATTCCCTTGTTGCCTTTTATGGCTACCTTATATGACTTTCATTTTCTGCTTTATGTATATAGGATGCCATCCACTTAAAATTCCAATTTTGCTTACCAATTCATCTCCTTTCCTTATTGTCAGATATTTTCCCACTCTCATCTCATCTCCTTTCCTATTACTAAATACTACAAACCCACTCTGAATCACTTCACCAGTACTATGTGAGCGCTGTCTTTAAATATGCCCTAGTGAATTGTCAAGTATTTGTGTCTTTACACCCAAAAATCTATACCTTCTAGCTTAAGTAACATTAAAAATTCAGTCTATAAGATCACATACATTTAGAAGCCAAGTAAGCAACAAAATAGAATGAAGTAAATTTTATATAGAAAGAAAGGTGTTGATGGATATTATGTTGAATCTTTTTGCAAGGCACCAGTCCTTCTCTCTGGCTATATAGTAACCTCGTCAGGGGCCTTTTACAGTAGACTTATGTCCAGAAACAATTCCTGAATAATTAAATCAGAATCAGATCACATTTTTTAAAACACCCTGAACAGATGTTCAGATAATGTTTAAAAATTGTTCTTCAACAGATATAAGCAGTATGAACAACCTCAATAGATTTTCAAAAATAAGATAATCCACATAATTTATCAGAAAATTCTAAATGAATGAAATACTCAGAAATTCTAGCACTAATTCCTCAGTGTCACAAAACTCAGATAATTCTGGTTCAGAGGGTGTACTGATCAATATGTCGATTTTACTGTTTCAGCTAAAGAATACTTTCCTAGTATAATATTCAATAATAGGTATTCCATATTCTCTTATTTTGATATATTTGCATTCTAAAAAGGTTAACATTTTTTAAGCCTCCTAAAGTAAGGGTTTGAGAGTGGAAATGATAGACTATAACAAGGGTTTTAGATAGTATGTGGCATAGATACCAGTTCCTTCATTTGTTATATAGCTACCTATAAATTATGATATGTGATAATGTTGTGAGACTGATCAAAAATCTGGTATTAGATATGAATCTTTCATAGTATTACAAAAAGAATGGCCTTTAATCACTTGAAGTTTAGAGGACAGATGGTACCTCCAGAGCAGGTGCCATCTACTACATGTAGAATCACAGCTGGCTTATATGCTTTATATTGAGTGCAACAGAGCAACATATTTATAGTTGTGATTATGTTAATAAAAAACATACTAGGGTAGGAAGAAGAGCCACAGGCATCTGGACCATAAGAGGATGCGGCATTACCATACCTATTATTCCTCAGATATTTGCTGAACAACTTACATACATCCCAGCTAATTTCCATATCTGCACAAAGCCTTAAAAGAAATGTTATTTTTTTCTAAAATACAGGGAAAGTGAAGATTAGAGATGTTAAGCAATATACCTAAAGACACATGGTATTAATGTAAAAATAATAGTGGTGATATCACTATACCATCACACACAAACATACATTAAGGTGTTATTCTATTCAGCATTTTATTTTACATAAACTGTCTCTTGTGTGCCTCAGAATAACTCCACAGTGTTGTGAAAGGAAGTAGATACATAGAAAGATTTAAAAATGCACCTAAAGCCTCATATTAGAGATGATGGTGCTGGGAATTGAATACAAGGTGCCTGTCTCTGGAGCCTCTTTACCATTCCTTTGTGGTAATCACAAAGTTGAACTTGCATTTCCCTGCAAGGCAAGAAACCTGAAGCTCCATTCATGTCAAAGTAATAGGGGCAGCAGAAATTCCAGGGAGACAGACTCAGTGAATGAAAGAAGGCTTTCTTCCACTCCTATGGGCTAACTAGCAGTAGATAAGCAAAAAATAACAATAATAGTAATAAGTTATAAAAATACTTACTGTTGTATTTATTTATTTAAGTATTTATGATGGAAGAATAAGAGCTTGGCAGCTGTATTCCAAAAATGGGTTCAAATACTATCTTGGTCAGGGTAACCATGCCTCAATGCCTTTATCTTTTAATCAGAGTGGGGGAGGGGCATGTTTTCAATGAGCCATTGGCAAGGGGAAAGTTAAATTAAATGAATATGCCTGGGCTTTTCACATGATAGGTACTTATCAGATACTAGTTTCTGCATTTTTAAGTGATCTGTACTTTACAAAATGATTTTGATTATTGTTTTGAATGGGGATGCTTGCTCATCTCTTATACATTTGCTTTTATATTTTATGTTAGTTTTATAAAGGGGGCAGTACATGAAGGAGCTATTATAAGAGAACATAGTACTGAGTAATATAAAGCAGACAGGGCATGGTGGCATACTCACATACCTCAAGATGCTGAAGCAAGAGGATCAAAAGTACAAGGCCAACAGCAGCCAATGCAACTTAGTATAAAAAATTCAAAAGGAGTTGGGGGAGTGCAACTAATTGGTAGAGCAATTATTTTTTTTATCATAGATAGTATGCCCCAAGCTCTGAATGCAACTTCCCAGTACTGAAAAAGAGAGAAAGGAAAGAAAAGAAGATGAAGGAAAAAAATAACAGAAGAAAGAAAGAAAGAAAGAAAGAAAGAAAGAAAGAAAGAAGAAAAAGGGATGGAGGGAGGAAGGGAGGACAAGAGGAGGGAAAGAAGGAAGGAAAGAAGGAGGAAGAAAGAAAAGGAGGAGGAAGAAAGGGAAGGAGAAAAGACAAAAGAACATAAAAGGATGACTGAAGGCACTGAAGCCTTGATGAAGGGAAAAAGAATTAGGTAATATTATTTGGGGGTGGGATGTTGCCCGTAGTCATGGTGCATAGTTCTAGCTATGAGTTCAGCCCCCCAGTTGAAGACTCACTGTGAAGCAGTGAGTGACCCACAGAGTGTCACACTGCCCAGGAAGGAGAGTTATGCACACCGCTACTCTGAGAAAACTTTAAAAACTAGGCTCAGAGAATTATGCTCACAGCTGCTCTTTACTTCAAAGAATCAAGCCAACTCTGGGTGTTCTTTGAAAAATGGTTCTTTATTGTAGTCTTCTTGTCTGGGTCGATTGTTCTGTAACAATCAGAAACTGCACATAATATGGGGTGAATATGGCTCAACCTACCAGGGGAAGGATGTAAATGAAGCATTGAGTAGGTAACCAATCAGGGGATGTTCTTAGATTGGGCAATGGGGAGTCATTGGTTAATTGTGTAGTAGCCAAGCAGGTGTTGAAAGGTTTGAGGGGGGAAGTTGGTTCCCAGAGCCATCTTGATGAGCTCAATGCCATAAGGCCCAGGATGTAGGGTAGAGGTTACCAGGGGTCATTTTGCACTGGAAACAAGTCTTAGTCCTCCAAGTTGGGTAGATAGGCCTTGAGGCAGCCTGCCTCTATAGCCTGTATATCCCTACAATATTAGAAAGACCCTTTCAAAGCTAGCATGGTGTAAACACCAGAAATCTTGATAAAAGCTGATAGAAAGGCACTGGATCTACTAGTGGAAAAATTGTTGTTGTTGTTATTGTTAGGTGCCGTCAAGTTGTGCCCGACTCATAGCGACCCTCATAGGGTTTTCAATGGCAGATTGTTTCAGGATTGCCTTAGGAGTGGGTTGCCACGTCCTTCTCCCATTTTTGCGGTGCTGGGAATTGAACTCGGGACCTCAGAGACTGCAGAGCTGCTCTCTACCAACTGAGCTAAATCCCAGCCCAGTGGAAAAATAGTTGTTTCTAATTCTGAATAGAGTATGAGACATATATGGTCCCTGTTGCAAATTACAGTAATCATGACTTTCTTCTTTCAAGAATATTCCTCTACTTGTTCACCATCATGTGTTGTAGTAAACAAAAAATACATAAACTATTGAACTTCAATATGAAGAGAACATCCCTGACTCAGGAATACTAAAACTAAAGAAGCCTGGAAACTCTTTATGGGTACAATATGGCATTCAATACTTTTTCATGTATGAGAGAATTACATGAGTTCAGAGGGGAATGAAGAGCAAAGAAACATATCGGATTACTGCCATTCATAACTCAGACTGAATCACAGAGGGTGAACACTTTGGTTTTGTCCTCAAGAGCTCATAACTTTTAGGCCTTATTTAGTTGATTCCAAATTGTGTTATCTTGGCTAAGTGTCTTCAATTTTCTTTGTAGAATGAGTTTAGGAGTGTTCCTTCCTTTTCCACATTTTGAAATAATTTGAGGAAACCTGGTATTAATTCTTCTTTGAAAGTTTGGTAGAATTCTGCTGTAAACCCATCAGGTCATGGGCTCCTCTTTATTGGGAGACCTTTTCTATTACCTTTTCTATTTCAGCACATGTAATGGGTTTGTTTAGGCAAATTATGTCCTCCCGGGTTAATTTTGGTAAATCGTATGTGTTAATGAATTTATCCATTTCTTCTGTATTTTTGTATTTTGGGAAATATAATTTCTCAAAGTATTCTGTGATGATTTTCTGTATTTTGTTGGAATCCACAGTTATGATCCCTTTTTCATCTCTGATTTTCACAATGCTGGCCTTTTCTTTTTTCTTTTTGATGAGATTGGCCAGGGGAGTTATCTGTTTTATTAATCTTTTCAAAGAACCAGCTCTTGGTCTCAATAATTCTTTGAATTACCTTTTAGATTCTAACTGAGATATCCCTGCCTTGACCTTGATAATTTCTGTCTGAGTTCTCCTTCTGGGAATGATTTTTTGTTGGCTTTTGAGTATCTTGAGATGTGTTCTCTATAAGAAAAATTTCAGAACATTAACAAAAGAAATCATAGAAGATACTAAAAAGTGAAAGGACCTCCCCTGATCATTGGGCAAATCAATATTGTAAAAAATATATAACCTACCAAAAGCAGTCTATAGATTTGATGCAATCCCCATTAAAACTCCAAAGACAGACTGTACAGACATATAAAAATTATTTAAAATTTCATATGGAAACACAAATGACCATATGTATGTACAACATTCTTAAGCTGTAAAACTAGTGCAGGTGGGACCACAGTCCCTGACATTAAACTATACTACAGGCTGTAGTAGCAAGAAAAGCTTAGTACTGGCACAAAAATAGGCCTGAAGACTACTAGAACAGAATAGAGGAACCAGAAATACACCAATGCATCTATAGCCAGCTGATTTTCAACAAAGGAGCAAAGTAGATAAATTAGAGAAAGGGTAGAATTTTCAATAAATGGTGCTGGGAAATTGGATATCCACTTGCAGAAAAATGAGAGCAGACCCATACCTCTCAATATGCATGAGAGTTAACTTGAAATGGATAAAGGTCCTCAACATAAAACCATAAATTTTAAAATTAGTAGAAGAGAAGATAGGCAGTACACTCCAACATACAAGCACAGGAAAGCATTTCCTTAATAAGGCTCCAATTGCTCAAGAAATTACAACAACAATAGAGAAATGGTATTACACAAAATTTAAAAAGCTTCTGTACAACAAAGGAAAAAATCGACAGTGTCAAGGAAGTCCCCACTGAATGGGAGTAAATTTTCACATGCTATACATCAGACAGAGGAAGAATTTCCAGAATTTATAAAGAACTCAAGAAAACATACCCAAGAAAACAAATAACCCAATACACAAGTGGGCAAAAAAACTGAATAGACAGTTCTCAAACGAAAAAGCTCATAAGGCCAGGAAAAACATGAAAAAATGCTCAATATACCTAGCCATTAGGGAAATGCAAATCAAAACAAGTCTGAAATTCCACCTTACTCCAGTAAGAATGGCCAAGATCAATAAAAGAAATAACAACAAATGCTGGCAAGGTTGCAGAGAAAGGAACACTCTTACACTGCTGGTGGGGTTGTAAATTGGTTCAACCACTTTGGAAATCAATATGGAGGTACCTCAGAAAACTAAAAATAGATCTACCATATGACCCAGTTATACCACTATTGGGAATATACAAAAGGAAGATGAGTCATCATACCCCAGGGACACCAGCATCTCCATGTTCAATGCAGCACTTTTGACAATAACAAGGATATGGAATCAACCAAAGTGCCCATCCACAGAACAATGGATAAAAACTATGGTATACATACACAATGGAATACTAGTTAGCAATTAAAAAAAATGAAATAATGTCCTTTGAAGCAAAATGGCTGGAATTGGAGAAAATTATCTTAAGTGAATGAACACAAGCTCAAAAAGAGAAATACCATATGTTCTCACTCATGTGGGAGCTGAATCAAACTTAAGGAAAAAATCCTATGCATAAATTGAAACATAATGAAAAGCTCAATTAAACTTAGTGTATAAGGGACAATGTAAGGAATGGAAATAAGGATGGAGGGATCTAGCAAAGGGAAGCAATAATGTGAGAAGACTGGAGAGGGAGGAGCCAACAAGGAGTGAGAAAGGAGGTAGAAGTCAATCTCAATGTAAACAGCACAACCTCATTACTATGGGAAATAATAAAAATAATAATAACAATAATACCAAATGATGGCAATAATGTAAAAGGACTAGATCATTCATGTAATGCTGCTGAGAATGTAAAGAGATAGGTCACTATAGAAAAAAGTTTGGACATAAATCAAAGTCAGGATGCATGTAGGTAGATATATATCCCCACAAAAAAACATCCAAGTAGAAAGGAGATCATTGTTGGGGGGTTGGGTTAGGGGAGGAGGGCCATGAGAGGTTACGGGAAGTTATGTGAGTAATGTACAATGAAATGCATATATGTAAATGTTACAATGAAATACATGTCAGAATGAAACTTAAGTTGTACATTAAAAATATTCAATAAAAGCTGAGTGCAGTGATGCATGCTTATTATCCCACCAGCTTGGGAGGTGGAGGCAGGAGGATCACAAGTTTGAGACCAGAGGCAAAAAAAAAAAAAAAAAAAATTGGGTTTAGGGAGAAGCTCAGTGGTCCAGCACTTGAAAGCGTGCAAGCAGGAGGCCCTGGGTTGAACCCCCGGTACTGCAATAAATATATAAAAAATAAATAAATAATAAAATTTCTTTTTAAATTCCAAAAGAAGAAATTTCCAAAAAAAGAAGCATTAACATTGATGCCTTTCAGGTTTATTGTATTACATATAAAATATATATTTATTATTATGTTCCTACAAAGTCTTCATCTGGAACTTGTAATATTAAAGATTTGTGAATCATGGTCAGGGTCCTGAGGTTGTGTCAGAGATCAAGCTCATTTTTACATGCTTGCTTAGGTTCCACATGCTGCCTGTATCCTCCTCAAGGTTAGGAATTAGACTTGGTCCTTTGACTCTCTTTAACAGAGTTTGAAAATTTGAAATGGATCATCAAGAGCTTAGGGAAATATTAAATGTTGAGTTCAAAGTATGTTTAAATTACTTTAGAATGACTTGTTATGCTCGGCAGTTTTGCTTAAATGATAACACTGAAGTCAAATGGATGAAGGAAAGAATATGCTTTTCCCCCATCCCATTTCCTTTAGCTTGTAAATGTTCTTCATATTGTTTAATAGCATATCTACAATTAAACAAATTGTGCATTTTATTTTAACTTAGGGATTAAGACTTAATGCTCAGTTGAAATGGGTTCTACAATGTCTCTAGCTCCTAGAGGTAAAAACCATTTAATTTTTCTTAATGCACTCAGGAAATGAAAAGCAACAATGCCTTTTTGCATAGCACATGGAGCCCTATTCAGTTTTCTCTTGTTAACACTTGCTTGCCTGTCCTTGACCAGGGGGAATTTATTGAAAAGAATGGTATTTTCTAGGGACAATGGGAGGAAAGAATGTGCAGAAAGCAATAAGTCCTAGAACAAAGAAACTTTTGCCAGCTTTTTCAAGTTGAAACTGAATTTTGGCAGAGATATTTGAAGTCATTGTTTCTTATTATTCCTTCTTTGGTATGTGGCATTTGCAGACTCCAATGAGTTGCTGGCAGACACTCAGATAAGAAAAATAAATTACAATATAATCTCTAAGCCATCCATCCCTTACTGCATTGGACAGAGACTACATACTATTGTTATTTTGAGCAAGAATACATGGGGCTGTCTGAACAGGTGGGCTTCACCTGCAGCATTCTCAGAATTTTCATTTTTCAAGAAGCAAGTCTGCTTCCAAACATGGCAGAATTGATAAATAACTCCCAGGGTTTTTGGACCAATTGGCTGCTTTCTTATTGTGTATTTGTCATAGCAACTGAAATTAGAGTGTGTCATGATGTTATTGTAATTTTATTTTCATAAAATAAGTAAGGGTTAGTCTATTAATCTGAGGGAATAGACTTTTACATATAAAGTAGCTAAAATATTTAGTAGGAAGATGGTCAATTCAATTAGGCACAAATATAGAGCTCGATCTGATTTATAGTTTTGCTCCTGCTGAGACCATAAACCCCACTACCAAACTCTAAGTAGCTTCCTTTCCTTTCTATGGAGTAGTGGGTTTACCCAAGCATTGAAGCCAAAATCACATCCCAACTGTTCACTCTTATAATGTTTTTTGTTAGGTTCTTAGTTACTCTTATAAGATGTCTCTTGTATTCGATTATTAGCAATTTCTGGTTAGGTGGCATGACTTTTTGTATTAATTTCTTTGCCTACCAAAATATTTGCTTTTAATACATACTCAATAATATTTGTTCAATATAATTGCATAAGTTTAAAGCTAGTTAGAACTTTAGATTGTTACACTTTTAACTCTCTCACTGAACAGATGATGAAGTTCAAATACAAAGAAGGAGTTACTAGTCTGGCATGATGGTGCAAGCTTGTCATCCCAGCACAAGAGAGGCTGAAGCAAATGCTTGCTATGTTATCCAAACTTCAAGACAAGTTTGCATAACATAACAAGACTCTGCATCAAAAACAACAACAACAACAACAATAACAACACACACACACACACACACACACACACACACACACACACACACAGAATGATTTTCCCGTGGTTACCTGAACAGCAAATGTCTAATCTCTATCAGAACCCCCATGTTTTATACTGCTATTTATATTCACACTATAGATTCCATAACTCCAGTCATTGTTTAAATAATTAGTTTCTCCTACTATGATTTTTTTCATCTTCTTCACTAATTTGTTTACCATTTCATGACTTTTCATGAACAATAATATGTTCCTAAATGAGTGGGGTTTTTTTTCATAAATATGAAAGTTCTATGGAATACCATTGTGGTATCCCCAAACGTTTGCTCAAATGTAAATATATTTCTAAGAAAGATGTTTTTATTCTAATTAGTTTCCTTTAGAATATTAGAAACATTGGCTCATTTCTAGCCTGCAACCTTTCTTATCTCTTAAAATGAGATGAGGAGACCAGAATTACAGAGGATTTGCTTTGTCTTGCCATGTATACTTCCTATGTACCAGAACTTCTGATTGCATGCTAATGCTCTTAACTTAATCATTCTGAGTTACTCATTCTTTTAAAAATCTCAGGAGAAGTAACCTCTTCTCTTTTACAATGTATATCAAAGTAATAAACATAAAAATAGGATAAGGATAATAGGCAGAGAGTATAGACTCAAACTCAACAAGACAGTGATAAAAATTGGTAACTCAATTCATTATATATTTTAAAATTATTTTAAAAATTAGGTTTTATTTCTGAGGAAAAATATTAAAATTAAATTTAAAAAAATCTGAATCTTTACAAGGCCTTTACAAGAAAATGGGAGAAAAATGGAATCAAGGTGGTTGAGTGAACTTATTTTTTCTTGCCCGGAATAATGAAATTATGGAAATAATAACAAGCTGTGAAAAACCACAGACTTGGAGAAAAAATTTAGAGATAATACATTGATAATGTCAAGATTCTGAGCTGCTCTTCCAGCCTATTTTTTTACTTTGTGAGATAGGTTTCACTAAATTATACAGACTGCCTCTGATCTCCAACCTGCAACCTTCCTGCCTCCGCCTCCTGAGCCTCTAGGATTACAGGTGTGCACCACCGGGCCCAACAATGTCAAGATTATTGAAGATAGCAGTTCCTAGGTTGATATGAGGGATTGTAAAAAATAAGATGCTTGAACATTGCCATTTCTCCTCTGTTACACTTCTTATTATAAAAGTGAGATTTTGAGGTAAGAACAGAAATATAAGGAAAGGGGTAGGAGGAGAGAAAATATGCTTAATTGAACACATATATACACAATTCTTCATATGTTGAAACTACCTATATTGTTTATTTAAGGCTTCTAATGACTCTTTACAGTGGATACTATTTGCTTTTTAGTAGAGGAATTATAATTGCAGTAAGATGATACAACTTTTCCAAATCCATGAAAAAATACGGTAAAGGAATTCTAACGTCGGATGGTGCAGCATAATTCTATTTTATTGTGTTAACATAGGAAAGGGTAAGACATTAATTCTCATTGTTGAGTAATTTCTATTTACCTTTTAAACAGTGTGACATATCCTCCCTCATTTTTCTGTGATGTTACTGTTGCTTATGCAAATTGCTTATGAATATTTTCACATTGCATATGCATTAAAAATATGAAATACAATGATAATATAATGAGTAGGAATTTTTCCCTATGTTTTGAGAGGTAAAATGTCCTTTACTTTTCATTTTTGAAAAACTTGCAAAAAATTCCTTGCCTTTGTGTATGTTTATTTTTTTAATGTGAAATTACAAAGGTAGCAATTATAATCTTTGTTACTTTAGTTAATTTTGTACTACATTCACTGTCATGCAATTCCAAAAAGAAATGTGTAAGTTGTGTTTTTAATTAGCTAAAGGAATGGAATTTTAAACTCACAAGCTTCATATCACACCTTTCAGGGGAAAAAAAGAGAATTTGAAACACCAACAAAACAATCAAAAGAGTCATTTCATAATTTATGGTACACATCATTCTACTAGCATTCGTATCTTTTTAAATGAGATTTTTATTTTCATGTAAGAAATTGAGCATTTATTTTTCAGATTTTCATCATTCTACTTCAAAGCTTCAAAACTTAAGGAGAATACACATTTTCTTAAAGTATCCTTTGTGAATAGAACTCTCCTTGGCATATATTAAAATATCTTTGAAAGAAATAAATGAAACAGATTCTCTGTGGAACTGAAGAACTCACAAAATTTTGAACCCATCAAGTTATTCAAATGAAATTTTTAAAACTTCTTGGACTTCTGTATGTTCCTCATAAATTATCGCTTTATTTCATGGTTACTCCTAATACTTACTGCAAAACGCTATAAGGGCTTCTCCCCAACACTTGCAAGTCCATGGCACCTCCTCCCTAAAGCGCTCTATAGGCTTTCCATTTAATTGTTAAAATATCATTGAGCCCCTACTGTGCCTTTACTGTTAAATTTTACTGTTAAAATATCATTGAGCCCCTACTGTGCCTTTGTTGGTCTTAATTCTTATTCTCCCATGGTCTTGTCAGCATCAATCATTCTGTCCTCTTTCTAGGTCTGTAACTCCCAAATATGTCTTGCCTAAGGACTTTTGAAATCTTCTTTGGGTCGCTCTTCTTGCAATGTCAAATGGCCCTCTCCTTTTTAGCCTTTTCTCAAATCATACTTTATTCAAGAGTTATTCCTTAATCACGGGATCTAAAAAAGCATCTCCACTCAGCTACACCAGTTCTATCAGCTGTTTTCTCTATTTATTTCTTAACTTGCTTTCATAACATGTATTAGTCATTAACACTACATTGTACTTTTATGCCTTTGTTGTTGTTAGGTTGAATCTGACTCACAGAAACCCTAGTACAACAGAATGAAACAATATTCAACACTGTGCCATATACACAATCTTTTTATGTTTGAGGTGATTGTTCCAACTACTATGTTCCTTCTCGTCTTGAGTCATGTCATATCAGCAAAAGGAGGTCCAAGAGGCTTTACTCCTTGCTAGCATTAAGGGATACTCTATTTTGAGGAGGCAACTTTTCAGCAGTAATTTCTTGAATGCCATCCAGTCTGGGGGCTCATTTTTCAGCACTATAGTTGTCAATGCTTCTCTGCTATTCATATGAATTGCAATGGCTAATTGTTTTGGAGTGGGGCTGGGGTTTTGTGCAGTTCGTAGAATGCTTGCTCCATTTGCTCTGAGACCCTGGGTTTGATCCCCAGCAACATAAAAAAAAAGGGAGAAAAACCTAGCAGCTTACTCCCAAAACAATCAGCTGTCAAAAACCCTATGGATAGCAGAGATGCATCATCAGATATAGTGCCTCTTTCATTCTGTTGTACATAGCGTTGCTATGAGACAGACCGAACTTGATGGCACCTAACAACAACAACAATTGTTTTTGGAGTGGGCTCCTGGGTCTTCTTCCCAAGTGTATCTTAGTCTGGAAGCTCAGCTTGAACCTGTCCACCATGGGTGACCCTGCAGGTATGTGAAGTACCAGTGACATAGTTTTCAGCATCATAGCAACCAACACAAAATCCCCCACAGCACAAGTTGACAGACACACGGGGGATTTATTTATTTGTGTTTTGCCTGTCTAAAATACAATCTCTTTGAAAGCCGAGACTTTTTCTCTGTTGTTCACAGCAGTAGTTCCATGTATGTTAGCCAGCTTTCATTACTGTAACAGAATATCTGAAATAATGAACTAATAAAGAGGAAAGGCTTACTTTGGCTGACAGTTTTCGATGTTTCAGTCTATGAAGAACTGGCTTATTTTGCTTTGAGACATGAAGCAAATACCACATGCTAGAGAGCATGATAGAGAGGACCAGTTCAGCTCATGGATGGGTGTGAGAAAGAGAAAGAGAGAAAGAGAGGAGTTAGCATCTCACAATCTCCAGTGAGGGCATGTTTCAATGACTTTAGACCTGCCATTAGACTCCACCTCAAGTTTTCTACCACCCCCAAAATGTGCATGCTCAGGTCAAGCTTTTAATTCGTGAAACTCAGAGGACCTTCCATATCCAAACAGCAGCACTACAGTTTGGTACAAAAAACGGGTTCATGAAACATGGAATATATTAACACAGAGCTTATTTTCTTAGTGGTACCATTGCTTCTGTGTCAAGGCACTATAATAAGAATCATTCTGAAAGTGGCCTAACTTTTTTTTAGTCCAAGCCCTGCTTCTGCCCCTTGTAGGTGTATTAGCCTTGTGAACTGAGAAGAGTCATTCAGCCTCCCTAAAAATACATTATCCTGTCCCGTAAACTAAAAAATAATTATACCTGCCATTCTTAAAAGATTGTCATAATAATCAAGTGAGATTCTTGTCCTGGGTCCCAGAGTCCCTTTTCTTGATCTATTGGATAAGATGAATTAAAAACAGACATAGAAAGGAACTCGAGGGCAGTTTATTCATGGTAGAAGGAGAGAGTGGCATGAGTGTCAACGTAAGGAGGCTTTGGATTTTGGCCAGTGTCCAGAGAAAGGAGAAAGAAATAGTAGACATAGGAAAAGTAGTGCTTTCTCAGTTAGATGTCAGATCTATTTATTCACATATGAGTTATAGCATTTTATTCTTCCCCTCTAAATAACCATAACATATTATATAGAAGTATCAATTAGAATGGTCCAAGTTAGATACTCTAAATAGAAAATTAAAGAAAGAAGAACCATAAGTAATTGTAATTAGAATGATACAAGGATTTAAAACAGAATTAGGTCAGTAGATAGATATTGATATAAGCACAATAGGTATATTTCAGGTTAACTACATGCTACATGAAGAATTTAGATGACTTACTCAATATTAAAGTAGAACCAGTGTTGTCTTAGCCCCCCTAGTATTGAAGTTTTAGGCAAGATACCTGCAACTCAATAACCAGAAATTATCATTACAATGTACATTTTTGTGTTACATCCTAGGTTTACTACTGGAAAATTCTCTGAGCTAGATCTTAGGAAGCTATTCCTAAATTATGTATTCATAACATACCCTTGTAAACCCAATTTTAAGGTTTCCTGTCCATGTAATCAATATTCTTGTAGGTATGTTTTTCATATATAAATTTTATCTTGTTATCTAAATTTGTCGCCTATGATGGAAATAACCATAGATTGTAATCTTTTTACAAAGAAGATAGTCACACCCAAGTATTGGTAGGTTTTTTTTTTTTCAGCTAATATTGAAGCGTATTTTCTTCTTCCCTCCTTCATGACCTACCGTTTGTGTATCAAACAGTACGCCAGATTGTCAGCAAGTCTTTGGGCAACTTTATGAGCTTTAAGTCATCTTCTTGAATAAATGTCTAATAATATAGATAGTAGCAATAGATGAATGAAAATAATAGTAATCATTCTAATTATCATCTAATTGGCCTCCATGCAGGATGTTTGTGATATGATCTAGATAGCAACATCCCCTTTGAAATTTACTGTCTTCATTGTCTTTCTTTGTTCTCATGAACAATAATGAAATATGGTTTGATTTGTCAAAAAAAAGAAAGTTTTGAATTTAACATTGTATTTTAAGTATGGAAAATACTTAAGGATGATTGTTGGAGGAGGGAAGAATATGGAGCTAGAGTCTTAGTCATTAAAAGGAGAATCCAAAGACTCTTAATGTGAAATTTTCAAAAAAGTAAAAATTATTATTTCATACAGTTATAAAGGACTGGGCTTTAGTTCAGTTGATAGAGCTCTACTCCACACTTTCTGTGGACTTGAGTTTGATCCCCAGCACCACAAAACTGGGAGAAGGATGTGATAGTCCACTCCTGAAACAGTCCTGAAAGAGTCAGCAATTGAAAGCCCTATGAGGGTCACAATGAGTCAGACACAGCTAGATGGCACCTAACAAAAACAACAGATATAAAATATATATACCAAAGATTTCATGCAACTTATTAATCAATACAAGAACAAATAAGATGTTACTCACTTATTCAAAGAACACTTGAAAAGGTGAGTGTATATTTAAAAATTAACCAACAGGTGGTAGGTGAAGAATACTGGTTTATGAGCCAGGCACTGTGGTACAATCCTGTAATCCCAGCGGCTCAGGAGGCAAGAGGATCATAAATTTGAGACCACATGTAGTCTGTGTAATTTAGTGAAATACTGTCTCAAATAGTAAAAAAAAAAAAAAAAAAAAAAAAAAAAAAAAAAAAAAAAAAAAAAAAAAAAAAAAAAAAAAAAAAAAGGACTGGAGGTACAGCTCAGTGCTCCAGCACTTGCAAAACAAACAAGCAAGCATTGGACCTGGATTCAACCCCCAGTATTGCAAAAAAAAAAAAAAAAAATTGGATTTTATACAATCAGTTTAGTATCAATCAGTGCCCAAAACTTTCACCTTTCGGGGTAGTTGTTCTACTGGAAATAATTTATATGCTTCTATACCTGATATAACCTGCAAATTAATATTTGTATTTATGCAATCATAAAATGACCAGTCAATATAAATTCTATCAAAGTTTTAAGGCCAGAATTGCACTGACAAAAAGACTTAGAAGCCTATTTGCCTAGCTCTAAGTATCAGAGAATTTATTATCAGGAGAAAATAAGTATCAAGCACTAAATATTTGTCTTCCTCTGATTGGGAGTGAATTGTAGAACAATTCTGGGCCAGTATTGTTTGTAAAAGAGTTGATAATTTGAAGTAAGTAAGCTGTTGGACAGATCTTTAAAGGATCTGAATTGGAAAAAATTTTGAATATAGCATAGTGTAGACTTTTTAGTCTACAAGGAAGATTAAGAAGCACAACTGGGTTGAAATCCAATGGAGAGGTTCCGTTTTGTATCCCTTTAACAAAAAAGCCAAATTCCACACGTGATTGTCATTTCAAAGTTACAGACGATGTTCTGAGAGGCCATATGAGTGGCAACTTTAAGTTGAAACACCAATGTCAGTCTTTAATATTGAGAAAGAGAGTAAAGTGATAAATCAGATCTTGTCACTTTTTGTTATCAATCTTTCAGAATCTCCCTACCACTTAAAGTCGAAACTCCTCCCAAACATCAACACATGGCTCAGCAGGATCTGACTTCATTTACTACCACTCACTGCTCTCACTGCTGCCCACCCTTAGTGGCTGGGCACATGCTTTTGAAATATGGTGGAGCAACTATTCCTATGAATTTTTAGCTATTATATTGTTTTACTTAGTGTAACAGCTTTCTTTTATAAGGTGTTAAAATGAAACACATACAAAGATATCTACTGTCTTAACAAAATATTGTTATATATAAGCATAATGTTGTACAAAATATTTTTTTCAGTACTGGGGAGTTGAACCCATGGCCTCATGCATGTCAGGCAAGTGGGCCCCCACTGAACTGCACCCCCAGACTCTTTTTTGAATATTTATTTATTTATTTATTTATTTATTTATTTATTTGTTGTTTTGACACAGTCTCACTAAGTTGTACAGTCTACCTCTGACATTGGATTTGCAATTCTCCTGCCTTAGACTCCCGTGTCTCTGGGATTATAGGCTTCCACCACAAGGTCCAGCCAAAAACATATTTAGGGCATTTTTATAACTACTTTTACTGAAGTATGAGTGAGAAATATCAAACTTTACAAACTTAATGTATGCAATTTGATGAGTTTAGTGATAAGTATACATCTGGGAAAACATTGCCACTTTCTACTCCATAAACCTGTTCATTACCTCCAAAAGGTTCTTTATTCTCTCTCCATTAAATATTGTTATTATTGTTTTGTTATTATTATTATTTGTGAAAGGATCTATCCACTTAACAAATGTTTAGGTGCACAATTTACTATTGTTAACTTGTTGTTAAGTGCCTTTGGGTCATGTCCAACTCATAGAGACCCTCATGAGGTTTTCAATGGCTGATTGTTAACTATAGGTACTATATTAGTCAAAGAACACAATTATAGAAAGTGAATTAGTCTTAAAAATTTAGGACTTTTTAATTTTTATGACTCATATTATATCATATTCTAACAGTAAAACTGATCCTATGTTGAAATGGAAACAGCCTGGTTCCCTGGCACTGGAAGAATTGCCCCCTGCCTCACTGTGGAAACGTTTTAAGATTGCCTGCCTCACCACTAAATCTACTTATTTCCTGGCTTTTATTATATCTTTTGTTTTAGCTTTTGTTCTACCTTTCCTACCTATACAAGATGGACATTGTTACAGAAAAGCCGTATTTTTCTTTTTCTCTTTTTTCTACTTGTGGTATTGGGATTGAACCTAGGGCACTCCACCACTGAGCTGCCTCCATTTTTATTTTATTTTATTATTTTGAGACAAGATAATGCTAAATTGTGTATGTTGCCTCTGGCATCAAACTCACTATTTTCCTGCATCAGCCTCCTGAATCATTTGCTGGGATCACAGACAAACAACACCGTACTCAGCCCAAATATAATTTTAGAAATATTCTTTCCCCAGTTTGATCAAACTGTAAATAAATCCATTTTCCATCAACAATTTCAGTTTCCTAATTGTCATTTCAAATGCAAGGGAACAAATGCAGTGGGCTAAGAATCTGAACATGCAGTTACAATTTTTGGTGAGCTAGTCAGGAGGAAAAGCCCATAGGTAAACTAGCCCCATGACTGGTGTGCAGGAGAATTCCTAGTAGCAGCCAGGGGTCATGATTTCCTCTCTCCCTATATGGTATTAGCCGTCAACACACGCATCTCATGGGTAAAGGGATGAAGGAAAGGTTTTTTGTATTTGTACCTAGTCTTTGAAGAGTACACTGATTGCTCAGTTTTGCAGTTTGGATAATTCCTGGTAATTTCTCAAAGTCTGGACCTTGACTTATTATCTGTTTCTCTCAAACAAAAATCAGGAAATTTGGGACTTCTTTCAATTCTGCCATTGTGGTCATCTCTATATCTCAGCTGGAAAAAAAAATAGCTATTCAGTTATGTGACAAGATTCTGTTCGAGAAAGCCATCATTTTTCTTGAATGTATTCATCTGTTTAGCATAGAAAAGGTGACAAACTCCTAAAGACTTTTCAGGGCCAGCTGGTGTGGGATAAGTCATCCAACCATCTGAGGCTTGAATATCAGCCATTTGGTTCTGTGTGGAAAATCACTTTCTTCCGTGTGAAGTCCAGCTGGGACTTTGGGTTTGGCAAATTTCTATTACCATTTGCATACTAAGCATCTTACTGCCAGTTCGGGAAACTCATACCTTACTAGTCATTTTATGATCTAAGAGTGCACTCTGAATTAATGTAATTGCTTTTATATGTCATTTCATTGTTTAGTTTTATTAGTATGTGTCTAAGATTGACTTAATGAAAGCTAAAAATCTGATGGCTACAGCACCAGTTTTTTCAGAGATTTATCTATATAAGGTTCCCTGGATCCTGAAGAGAAATGTGTTCCCTTTGGCCCAATTTGGGTGACTGCAGGTGACTAGGGTATTGGTGGAGGTGTTGTGCGTGTCTTGCCTAATGAAATGCAGTGTTCTAACAGAGAATTACATCAGAGGAACATAATCCGTTCCTGGAAGGAACTCCTGCAGCTAACCACCCTGCACCTTAAACAGTTTCTATACTCCTTGGTTTGGGGGCTTCTTGAGATAGATAGAAGCAGATATCCAACCCTTTCGTGACTCTGGGAAAGAATCTCCAGGAAACAACACACAATACTTATCCAAAACACTTCCCTAAAGTTAAATCTTGCTATAGCTACGGAGATAAACTTCTAAGAAAATTGGCCCTAAACCTAAAATAAATCAACTAGAATATATTCAGCTGCTTCATTATTATTATTATTTGCATTATTCTTGGCATGCCTCATTAAAATATTAAATATTAAAATATATATTTGTGTAGGTATATGTATATATGTAAACATTTTAAGACACTCTTTTTTGTCTAAAAACAAAGCATAGGTTTTTTATTGGAAATTTTAAATGTACAATTTAATGTGATTCATTCTGACATGGATTTCATTGTGACATTTCCATATATCCATTTTGTTGTACATTACACAGATAAATTCTGCCTTACACTCTTGTGCTTTCCTCCCCCAGTCCCAACCCCCCAACAAAGACCTCTCTTGCACTTGCTTGTCTTTTTGTGGAAATATTTTTCTATAAATCATTGAATCCCAATTATGTTTAAGATCAAAACTTCTGTAGTGAACTACCTTTTTAAATTGTCAGTACTATTACATGAATTTTCTAACCCATCTGTATTATTACAATTCTTTGGTATTATTGGTGCTGTTATAATTCTTTCCAGGCCTATTAAAGATGGGCTGTTCACCCTGAGGTCACCCCCTCTGCCATTCTCTCTCCTCCTTGTTCCTCCTTTCCCCTCCCCTCCTCTCCCAAGATTTCCTCCTTTTACTACATCCCTCCCTCCTTTTGCGCTCCCCAAATTGTCCCTTCTCCGATAAGTCAACTTTAGCTTTCTTTTATTATGCTCTAATATCCAAATAGGATTTTTCCTTCTTATAATTTTGATTCAGCTCCCACATATGAATGAGAACGTGATATTTCTCTTTCTGAGCTTAGTTCATTCACTTAAAATAATTTTCTCCAATTCCATCTACTTTGCTACAAATGGCATTATTTCTTTTCTTTTCTTTCCTTTTCTCTTTTTTTTTTTTTGATTGCTGAGTAGTATTCCATTGTGTATATGTACCATTTTTTTTTTAATCCATTCTTCTATTAATGGGCACTTTGGTTGATTCCATACCCTTGCTATTGTGAAAAGTGCTGCATTGAACATGGGGATGCAGGTGTCTCTGTGGTATGATGATACATCTCCCTTTGGGTAATTACCCAATATTGTTATAGCTGGGTCATACAGAAGATCTATTTTTAGTTTTCTAAGATACCTTCATATTAATTTCCACAGTGGTTCAACTAATTTATAGCTCCACTAGCAGTGTAAGAGTTCCCTTTTCTCTGCAATCTCGCCAGCATTTGTTGTTATTTGTTTTATTGATCTTGGCTATTCTTACTGGTATAAGGAAGACACTCTTTTAATTGCAACTCTAACATAAATATATAGAACTACTGCTTCTATTTTCTGTTTTATTCATTATTTATTTGTTTATCTATTTTTCTCCACTATCTCCTTAAAAAAAAAAAGATCCAAGGTCTTTATTTTTGACAGGCCTACCTAAATGCTTGCATTTCAACAGTAATTCTGGAATTTGAGAACGAAGTAGCAAAAAGTGTATCATAAAAAACCAGCCTTTCTTGTTGGATTAAAGGCTTCTGAAGTGGATGAACTGAGCCTATTTCAAAGAAACATAACAATGCAATTTACAACAAAAGCTTAACGTAAACACAGGTGATCTTAATTTGTTGGATTTAGCTGTCCATTAATAGACCTGCTAGATTTATACTACTTTAGCTTCTCTTGGCCTCAGCCATGAGAGCACCTAACAATAACAAGTAACAGGCTCTTAGAATATTTTTATCTAAATGATATGTTTGGGTCTATTAAATATGTTTAAGAAAACACTGAAATACTCTGGTGCCCCACGTAGAGATATGTGATCTAATAACTTAAGAGCAAGTATTTTAATTGGACAATAGGTGTCTAAAACAAAGACTTCACCTAAACTGCAATTTCACTGAATCTGGGCCAACAATTTAAGCTATGGCTTTCTTTTGCAGAGGTAGTTTTATGTGTGCAATTGTTAAATGCAAAATTTTATTCAGGCTGCTGTGCATATAAAAGTCATGATGTGTATATTTGTCAAAAATCTTTATGTTCAATTTATATGACATAAAATTTCCTTTTCATGATAAGGTTACAGATGAATACTAATCCACGTGGACAGCATTTAGGATTCTGGTAAGCTTTTATATTACTTGGTATATAGTAGAGTCTATATTATTAAATATTAACAGGAATAGAGAATTGAGTTTTGCATGTAAGAGATAATTTTTCATAATTAAATTTTTAAGAATATGATTTTATTAAATGCTCTGAGAAATTTCTAAACTCCCTTTGATAAGCAAATTTAAAATGTAAATTTAGGAGATAAGAAAACAGAGGTTAAAGACTGGGCCTACAAGTAAGGATACATTTTGCATAGTCTGTAGGCTATTGCTACTTGTAAAAAATGTGAGACATAACGTATTCTACATGTTGAGTTGTTGTTATTGGGATGATAAAATTACTACTCACAATTAATTCATCAGTGATAAAATCTTCATATGTTTATAATCCTCCAGGGTAAAATAAAAATAACTAGATTCTTTTGTAAATTGCTAAACCTTCTTTAGTTTTGTCTTGTAAATTCATTGTAAAACTTTGTAATTGGTGTCTATTGTAATTAACTACAGAATTACAACTCCTAACAACTTAATCAGTGTTCTGAGAGATTGAACAGACTCCAGATAAAGTCACTCTAACAACCGCTTCTAAATCTCTCAGATGTTTAAATTTATACAAAAAAAAAATGTCTTTTGGGCACTACCTCCTTGAGCACAAGTCACTTCCTCCCTAAGGTGGGATTAGTTCAGCTGGAATTGAGAATACTATCTCCAGCACATGGGACAGTTAAAATTAAAGCACAAGGTGGGCACTGTGGCTCCCGTTTCCTATTTTTTGAGAAAGGGTCTCACTGTGTAGCCCAGGCTGGCCTGGAACTCATTTTGTTGACCTTGTTGGCTTCAAACTTGTGACATTCCTCCTGCCTCAGCCTCTTGAGTGCTGGGATTACAGGCCTGTGTCATCATGCTCGGCTAAATTTTTGCTTCTTCAATAAATATTTTGGTCCATAAGGCTACTAAAACAAAATGTCATTAGCTGGGTGGTTTATAATCAATAAAAAATAATTTCCCACAGTTTTGGAGATTTGGAAGTTAAAATTCAAAGCACTAGCATATTTAGTGTCTATTCTGTCCATCTTTCTCATTCATAGATATCACTTTACTTCTGCGTTCTGACATGGACTGAGGAGGAAGTCTCTGAACCTCCTTTTAAAAGGCAATAATCCCATTCACAAAGGTTCTGCTGTGATGACATAATTACTATATAAATCTCCATTTCTTCATACCATCACCTTGGGAGATCCAATCTCAACATATGCATATTGAGAGGTACATTCACATCATGGCAATAAGTTTGTAAATTTTTATATGGGGTAATGATCTTAGATGAACAGCATGTAAATGAATGAATTACAACCACAAAAAGTCTATTTTTACTTTTGGCATAAAACATTTGAATTTTTTTCTAGTTTCTGTACATGTAGAATTACTGTATGCCTCTCCTGAGTGAAGACTTTTGTGTTGAGAGTCACAGGTCAGTTTACGCAGCCAAAGTGGATATGTCACAGCAGAAAGAAAATGAAATGACCTTACCTTTAAGTAACTTTGAATATCCCTTTCCCTTTCACTTACCCTGTTTCATTCCTTAAAAGAAATAGATAGGCATTTGTTCATAGAAGGATGGAAAGAAGCAAGATGAGAGAAAACTGAATTCCTCCTCTAAATCATATACCACAAAATAGCATATATGAGGCACTGAGACAATCTTGAGGATCTTCTGAATCTTTGCAGAGATCCCTCCATGACCGCATTTTTGTCAAGGTGTGGCATATATAATATTAAACTTCCATTCATGTAATAATTCCTCAAATATATTTCTTCAGTCACTCTCTTTTATCTTGTTCCTGTTAGGCTTTAACCAATCTTACAGTACCCTTTGTAGAACAAGGAGTTAGATGTCAGAGGAAGGGGAACAAACTTTAGAAATATTTTCCTGTTTTTGTTGTTGTTGTTCAGTTGTATCCTAGTCAATGACCTTAATGCTAAGTTTTCATTTTTATCTCTATAAGCAGGATGAAGTTTAAAACACAAACATCAGGACCATTTTACATTTTTTTCATAACAGTCAATCTATAACAAACCCAAACCTCCAGTCAGATCATTTCCATCTTTTCTATATGTATATGGGTTTGGTTTTGCTTTATGTTTTGTTTTGCTTTTTCCTAAACTCACCTCATGCTCCAGGCTCTCCACTTTCCTGGAAACTTATAAGAAAGGTACTTTACTTAAAGTGTATGTTCAATGAAAACTATCTCTCAAGTGTATACACAAAAAGATCTTTGGAAGGATACTGACCCTGTCATGCCCAGTGTCCATCAGGAAGAAGGGAAGTTTCACAAATGTCTTATCCCCTTTGGTGAAACCAGTTGGAAGGCTTTAAGAATGACAGAGTGCATTGGCCTTGCCACACTTAGGGCTGCTGGTTATTCCTTAGATCTTTGGAGAAATATTGTCATAAGTGCAGTGATTCTAACTAACTAGTTTTTATTTTCTTCAGAAGGCTTACAATTCATGAATTCCCTATTTCCTTATAAGCAAACCTCTTTACATGAATACAGAAAGAACTCTTTCTGTATTCATATAAATGCAAATATATGTCAGTTATAAATATATAACATTGATATTTGTAGCTTTATATCTGTATCTATGAATATACCTATAAGTATTAAAATTGTCCATATTCATGTACATATTATCTATATATACACATATAGTCAATTCAAAGGTAATCTTAGCCACATTATATTTCTGAAGAATTTTACCATTCAATGATTTATAAATTGAATAGCATGAGACTGTAGGAGGTTCAATACTCCTTTGGAAAGGAAGGAAGCAAGAGAAGAAACTTGTATAAGGTGTTCACTATGAAAAAATAAACAAAACATTTCACTACCTAAAGTGGAAAGCCCCTGGATAAAGGTTAAGTTTCATTTTATTGTTTATCTTAAGGTTTAGTTTGCTCAAGTAGCAGGTCCATGATATGAAGTCATCTCTGCGTAATGACCTTCCAATAAAAATATTAACAAATATATTTTATGTACACATAAATTCTGAGGGTGCCAAAAATACACATTTTAAGAGATTTTACTTATGTATTACTTTACCAAGTTGAATTGAATTACTGTAGCAATGTGTAACATGACATTGCTCAAAATACGTCCTTAATTAAATGAACACTAGTGCCACCATGCAATAGGAAGGACAGTCAAAGAAAATGGCAGAAATACAGTTGTCATTTGAGGAGCACAAATCTCATTTTGAAGTGGTATTTGGAATTCAAGAATATTGTGGAAGTACAATGACAATGGGAGGCAGGTGTATGCAAGAGAACCTGCAACACCCCCAATAATTGCATGGGTTTTTGATAAGCTTGAAACACCTGGTACTGTGTGATGTATACAAGGGACAATTTGGGAAGCATTACAGTGCATCAAGACTTCCATTTGCTATTATGGCTTGGGAATGGTTTACATGTTTGCCACAGAATTCTACCAAACAATGAACATGAGTCAGGAACTGACAGATCAAGCATATGATGTGGACTTAATTAAAACAGAAAACTGGGAAATTTTTGTCCCAAAGGGTGTGTATCTTTTGGCACCCTCTGTATGTATGTAGAAGTGTCCTTTGATTATAAGTGCAATTCACATATAACAGTCATATACCTCCTCTCCCATGAATTCTGTCCACTCATGAGATTCATGGACCCATGCTAGGATTTGCTATTCAGAAGCTGTGGGATCTTGGCCAAGTGTCTTCTCCATTTTGGCACCTGTTTCTGGGTTAGTCAATTCAGAAATCTGGATTGAGTTATCACTAAGTTCCTTTCCAACTCTAATCATTACTTTATATATTTAGGAAGATTTTAGGAATTCAATGATACTCTTCAAAAACATGTAAGAAAATTCAAAATGAAGAGTATTCTGAGAATGGAAAAATATAAGCACAAAGCTGAAGTAACTCTACTGTCAATACTTTATCATTTATGATCACATATATCCTGAGTTCACTTTCATTTTTCATGAATAGAATATTTAGTCAACAGATTTTCAGTAAATCTTTTCCTAATTGATGTGTTTGTTTAAATAAAATATGTTTTACAAAATTGTGCTAGAAGTCCAAGCTAAAATCTTCCTCTCAGGAAAGTTTGGGTGTACATCAAAATGGACATAAGCCCAAGAGAGATAATATTAGGAGGAAGAAAATGGGAGTCAAAGAGTAACAACTTAATTGCTCTAGTAGTTATTGAGAAGCCAGCAAACCACATCAGGCACACTTACAATTTTTCTCTGAAGAGAGTCTAATGAAGGCACAACTTACAGAGTTGTAAAAAGACTTAATGTTAGGCCATCACATTATATGTGATTAAAAGGTAAAGGAACTAAGATGAAGTTTGAAATGAACAGTAGCAAGCATCATCAAGACACCATGTCACCAAATATGTACCTGAAAGACAAAGTGTCAACAGAGTTATTGCAGCCAAGAAAGAAATAATGGCAAATAAGTCCATAGAAGCTAGCATCTAAAATACACAGCCATTATCAAACTCATAGTAAAGCAGAAAGGGAAGAGCAGAAACACAGTATGCAAAATCATTATGCTAGTCTTTGTGTTGCTCTACATTCTGGCATCATGCCAATCCCTCTCACTGACTATATGCATCCACAGGGTTATGGAGCCAATATAATGTACATTTGTAGATATGAGAGAAAATTAGACAAAATGGTAAATATTCAGTGTACATAAAGAATAACTACAACATCCAATCCTGCTCACACTCAGCATCCATTAATGTGCTCAACTCAAAGGTAGAAACTCACAGAAATAGTATCCCCCAAACAAGGAAACACAATGTTCCAGAAGCAAACAGTCATGTTGGGAAAAGGTCAACTCAGTCATACTTACAGTTGGAATTTCATTTGTGACTGAGGAAGTGAATACCAGAATGACTCTTCATAAGAAATTTGAAAGAAATATTAAAACAAATAACAACTGTGACCACAAAAGCATAGCTGCTATAAATTTTATTCCTAGAAGGACATTTGGGGTGAATCATACCATCATTGCATCGAGCAGCTAAAGTAAAAGGAAGACATAATGAAGTTAAGGAGGTAAACAAGATTTCAAAAGGCAGCTCCAGAAGACAAAAGCATTATAGTGACATGTGCAAAGAGCTGGAGGCAGAAAACCAAAAGGGAAGAACACACGCTGTGTTTCTCAAGCTTAAGGAATTGAAGAAAAAATTCAAGCCTCAAGTGGCAATAGTGAAAGATTCTACAGGGAAAACATTCAATGATGCAGGAAACATCAAAAGAAGATGGAAGCAATACACAGAGTCACTATACAAAAAAGAATTGATAGATAACCAACCATTTCAAGAGGTTGCATATAACGAGGAGCCGGTAGTATTGAAGGAAGAAGAACAAGCTGTCTTGAAGGAATTGGTGAAACATAAAGCTCCAGAAATAAATGGGTTACCAATAGATATGTTTCAACAAACAGATGCAGCACTGAAGTGTTAACATGTTTATGCCAACAGATTTGGAAAACAGTTACCTGGCCAACTGACTGGAAAAGATCCATATTTGTGCCTGTTTCCAGAAAAGGGGATCCAACTGAATGTGGAAACTATAGAACAATATCAATAATATCACAAGCAAGCAAAATTTTACTTCATTTAAAAGTGACTGCAATAGAATATATATATGGGTAATTGCCAGAAAATCAAGCTGGATTCAGAAGAGGATGGGGAACCAGGGACATCATTGCTGATGTCAGGTGGATCTGAAAGCAGAGAATATCAGAAAGATGTCTATCTATGTGTTAGTGAGTATGTAAAGGCATTTGACTGTGTGGATCATAACAAACTATGGATAACAATTTGAAAAGTGGGAATAGCAGAGCACCTAATTATACTTATGAGGAATGTGTATATCAACCAGGAGGCAGTTGTTCAAATAGAATAAGGAAACACTGTATGGTTTAGAGGTGAGAAAGGTATGTGTCAAGGCTGTATACTTTCAGCATATCTCTTCAGTTTCTGTGCTGAGCAAATCGAGAAACTGGACTTTACGGGGACGAACATGTCATAAGAATTGGGGGAAGAATCATTAACAACTTGTGTTATGCAGATGACACAACTCTGCTTGCTGAAAGTGAAGAGGATTTAAAACATTTATTGATGAAGATCAAAGAACATAGCCTTCAGTATGGGTTGTAACTAAACAGCAACAAATCAGAAATCCTTACACCTAGGTCAGTATGTAACTTCACAATAAATGGAGAAAAGATAGAAGTTGTCCATGATTTTGATTTACTTGGTTCTATGATCAACACCCTTGGAAGCAGCATTCAAGGAATCAAAGGACACATTGCTTTGGGAAAACCTGTGGGAAAAAGTCTCTTTAAAGTATTAAGAAGTAAAGATGTCACATTGAAGTGGAAGGTATTCCTGACTCATGCCATGGTATTTTCAGTCATATCATATGACTGTGAAAGCTGGACATTGAACTAGGGAGATAGGAGAAGAATTGATGCTTTTGAATGATGGCGCTGGAGATGATTATTGAATATACCATGGACTGCCAAAAGAAGTAACAGATCTGTCCTAGAAGAAGTACATCCAGAATGCTCCTGGGAAGCAAGGATGGCTAGACTCCATCTTAGATATTAGATGTAGTCTGGAGGGACCAATCCCTGGAGAAAGACATCATGTTTGGGATAGTGGTAGGTCAATGAAAAAAAAGAAAACCCTGCACCAGATGAATTGTGACACAGTGCCTGCAACAATATGTTTAAACATAAGATCCTATGCCTGCCACAGAATCAGGGAGGGTTTCATTCCACTTTATACATGGTTGCTATGAGTTGTACTTGACTTGACAGTTCCTAACAACAACAACAAGATTCCTTCTTCTACCACTCATTTCATTTGAATTTATCTATTCTAATACTTCAGTATATTGGCTTCATTATTTTCTCAATTCTCAATGGCAAAAGTCCTCATTGAATCATGTATTCAGTTGTGCTGTCATTCTGGGGGAAATGCAGACATCATTGACAATTATTTGGAAATAAATGCACTTATGATATAGCCAATGGTTTGTAGACTCTCCTCGCCAACCACTGTAGACCGACAACCCAATTTTTCTTGTGTAATGAGAATCAAATGTTCCAGCTAGTATAATTACCTTTTTATATGCATTGGGTTAATTACATGAAAGGGTTGAAATTGTTTATATCCCACTCTATGGTAAATATTCAGATCAAATCTATATTTGCCTGAAATTCACATCATATCTATGTTTTCAATGCAAAATATCTTTACCTACTCTCTTGTAGCTGCTCTTACAAAATAAAAATTTCATTTCTTATAGTTATTTCTTTAGTAATTTAAGATTTCATTTTGTACCATTGGATAAACCTTAAGGCATTATTTCTGCTTATAATATTAATCATTCATCAACAATCATTTTATAAATATTAGAAACTGCTTTGTTCATGGTAGTCATAGTTATAAATACATGCTAGATACAAGAGTAGTATGATAAGTATATAATCATCTCACATGTGTATTTTAATATTGATCAATTTTTGTTTATAAACAAATTTGAAATGCAGAGTGCTGGGCACAGTGGTGCACACCTGTAATCCCAGCAGTTCAGGAAGTGGAGGCAGGAGGATCACAAGTTCAAGGCCAGAGGCAGTCTGTGTAACTTAGCAAAACCCTGTCTCAAAAAGTAAAAAAAAAAAAAAAAAAAAAATGGGCTGGGGTGCAGCTCAGTGGTCCAGCACTTGCAAAGCATGCAAATACGAGGCTCTGGGTTCAACCCCCAGTACCACACATGCACAAAAAAAAATGTTGAAATTCGGAGAAAGCAAATTTAAATTCTTATCCCCATACAATCCATACAGTTTACAACTGCCAGAATGATGATTGAAAGTGAAATATCTTATTTTAATTTTAATTTTCTTTTTAATTAAAATAATACAAAGATTATTATCTATAAGAATGATCATTAATCATTGTTTATTTGATTCTTCATATAATATAGATTTATAATTCCTAAGGAACTTTACTTAAAAGTTAATTTAATTTTACTTTCAGAATGACTTGGAAATATAGGGGGAGAACATGAGGCTAATGAACTTGAATATCCTGTCTGACTAAGGATCATTAATTGTTACCATTTCACACAAAAAAGCCAAAAACTGCCTGAGAGGAGAAGTTTAATTGTTGGGGAATGCTGTATAAAAGAAGGCAAGTCTGTATGTGGTGATTCAGATGTGAATCAATAAAAAGGTAGGCAATATTTCAGAATTGTATTTTAAAAATTGTATTTAGAATAATTTGTTAAGAATTTTTGTCACTTTTTTGGAATTGTTATTATAACTAATTTTGTGAAAATAATAGCTGAAAATGGAATCAATATGAACTTATTTTATCTATTTTTATTTTCATGTTTATGTTAAGATACTCTTAATATGTAGCCCAGGATGGTGTTGAACTCACTCTGTAATACAGGCCACTTTGCACCCAGCAATCTTTCATCAGACTCCTGAGTGGTGACACTTTATTCAGTTTTACATAGAAATCATAAAAAATTAATATTATTTGGGAGGAAAATATATGGTGAGGAAATAATTCCAATCTTCATTCTATAGACTGTTGAAGAGCAATCAGATGATTGAATCACTGTCCATGCTGTTTGGAGTAATCTATACCTGTTCATACTAAACAGAACATATTCAAGCAGAATGATAATAATGATTTGTTTTTAAAGATAGCTGTATTTCTTTATATCCTTGGCTCTCTGCAATCAAGTTCCCTCCAGGTACCTGCATTAACTCACTGGCAGAACTGCCCAGAGGTTAAATAAGAATAAATTACCAAGTCATTGATGAAAGAAAATGTCTTATCCATCCACTTACCCAAAAGATTTGAGTAGTTAGAGATTCATGATTATAGGAAGCTGACTGGAGTTTTACAGATGGAAGATATACTTCAGGCAGGTGACTTCTTTGTGCCTAAAACTTTGTGATTGATTTGATCAAAAACATTCTGTACTGCCCAGCAGAGCAGGAAAATAACATGAATTCACATAGTATATTCCTCATATTTTTTGTGTGCAGGGATAAAGAAGGGAAGACGCTACCACAGAATAATAATAATAATAATAATAATAATAATAATAATAATAACAATAATAATGATATCAGAGGGTAATTGTACTGATCACTTTCTACCTCCTGATCACCAGTAAAGTACCACAGCCTGATACCCTTACCACTCACATTTACATATACAAAAAGAGAGGGCTAGAGAGATTATGTTAACTTCCTAAGTGTATATATGCACAGAATGAGCCTTAACCTCCAACTGGTTACACACACACACACACACACACACACACACACGTGCGCACACACACACATACACAAAAGGTGTGATAAAAATATTGTGTGTTTAAAAATATTATTACAGTAAAAGAAATGTTGCCATTAATATCCCTCAAAATATTTCCCTCAAATTGAAAACACTTATCTCATTGTTCCTGCCACTGTCTGAAGGAGTTCTAGAAGACCTCTTTCATGGTATTAGTTCCATCCTCTATTATGAAAATGCTCTGTTTCACACATTGCTTCTGGTATGGCTGTTTATGTTGAATTAAAACATTATTGTGAGTCTTTATCCACCTTATTCACCTGTTCTGGCACCATGTGACTCCTATTTCTTTCTCAAAATGAATATGATCATGAAAGATAAATGTTTTGAATTGATTTAGGATATTGAGGCAGTCATGACAGAGCATCTAAAGATACTTACAAAAGCACACTTCCAGAACTGTTTCAGAAAGTGGTAAAAATAATGGGATAACTGTGTGTGGATCTGGGGGGTAGTGTTTTGAGGGGAGCTTATGGCAAGGTATGTTTTACTGTAATTTTTTAAAGATTGAACATTCACCATAATATATATACATATATATACACCATATAAGCCTGCAGCTGTAGCCCTGTGGCATCCGATCCTGTCAGATCTCGGAAGCTAAGCAGGGTCGGGCCTGGTTAGTACTTGGATGGGAGACCACCTGGGAACACCAGAAGCTGTAGGCTTGGGAGAAGGACCTGGCAACCCCCTCCCAAAAATCAATCTGCCATTGAAAACCCTATGAACAGCAGAGAAGCACTGACAATAGTGTTTCCCCTGTTGTACAGAGGGTCGCTATGAG
>VMDO01016783.1:0-46680 GCA_007922755.1 Pedetes capensis | reverse complement strand
CCAGTGGTTTGTTGTGCTGACTTTGTGACACGCTTTTGAAACCCTGGACCGCTCTAACTCTTACATTCTCCCACATGTGGCCCATGCCCTACCCTGTCAAGTTCCTTTGACAGCCTCTCCCTGTTTCTCCTTTTCCATCATGACACGGTCCTAGAGGGCAGCCCCTACCCATCGACGCAAAGCTCATTAGTCATAGTGACCGGAACTGACTTAGCACCTGGGAAAGCTCTGTGGAAAGCGTTTCTTCAAAAGGAAATGGACTTCTTGGCCTACAGAGGGAAGAGCACGTTGGTGAAATGGCTCGAGAGAGCTGGATCACGGGGCTGATAAGAGCCTGCTCGTCTATGCTCTCTCTGACATCTGGCTGGTCACGTTTTGTGTGAAACACCTTAAACCATTCACAGTCACCTGACCTAAAGCTCGGTAGGAGGCACTGCCCAAATACACAGCATCAGTGGTACTTTGTCCCAGGCGTGGCCTCCCCGGGCCTGAACCCTGGCAGACCAGGCCTGTCTGAGGATCCTCACCCTGTGTCCTCAAGACACCGGCCTCCCTGTGGCGTCTCCTATGTCCCCGAGGGCAGTTACCCAATGTCCTGGGAACCCGGCCCCCTCTGCTATCAGTGCTGAGTCTGAGGGGAAGGTCTAGCCTCCATCCTGGTCCAGAGGGGGCTCTCAGGCTGAGCCCTCCTGACAGCCATGTCTGCGAGCCATGAGGACTGGACAGCCTGAAAATTGTTGCCCCTGTCTGTCCTGACCAGGAGACCAAAACCCATCCCTGGCCACAGGCTCCCAAGTGTCACTTGGAGTGAGACCCAGGGGCAGAGGTCTGTAGCAGGGACCTCCCGGGGCAGAGGGTCTGGTGAGGATGCCCGGGGGCCCCTCAGCCAGGCCCTGACAGAGGCCTCCAGGAGTTTCACAGGGCCTCGTACAAGGAGAGGCTCCCTGGCGCTGGGCTGAGACTGATCCACTAGAGTGGAGCGATCCCACCAGAGTGTCCTCCTGTTGGCTGGGGACTCAGGTGGAGGATTCGGATCGATTGAAATCGTCTTCATTGTGTGTGTCCTGCACTCGATGCCCAGACTGGAATGCAGCGACAAAATGCAGAGGGGAGGCAGGCACAGCCCAGGCCTGACAGTCCTGTGTGTGTGAAGTAGTCAACTCCACCCAACACCCAGAGGTCCTAGAGAGTCACGCACAGTATACGTGCAGCTGTCCAGAAGCTTCTGAAGTCTCATCATTTAGGTTTATAGTTTGTAGGATGTAGAATCCCGTGTCTTCCTTGGTGAGGTTCTGGATCTGTAGGGACCCACTGGGGTATCCGGTCTCTTAATGGCTGTTTGCAGGCCCTGAGGTGCTTACTTGAGTGGCTATTGCATATGATAAAATCCGACGGTCCTCCAAAGGTGTTTCACCTCTGTACCAGCTATAGCCTTGAAAGATTCTCTGGCAGATTGTGGGCAAGGAGAAAAGCGTGGCTCGCTTCAGTGGCACTGGATGGCACTGCTTCAATAGTGAGTTGGGCAGTGGTGGGAACACTCCAAAAACTTAAATATGAGTCTAGGAGGGAGGAGAGAGAAATCCGGGGGCCTTTGTATGGGGTAGAAACACGGGACCATGGACGTTGAGCTGGTGTCCTCAGTCCCTTGCCATGCTGTGTGTAATGTGTGTGTGTGTGTGTGTGTGTGTGTGTGCATGCACGCACTCATCTGTGTGTGTATGTGGCTATGTGAGAACTCCTATTATGTTGAGGTAATAGTGTGACATCCATTCCCCCAGTGCCCCTGAAGTTGTCCCTTGCTCTGTGTGGAACTCCCCTCCCAGGTGTCTCCACGGCTCACCCTTGCTGCCCTCAGATCCCTGCTCACCCTCAGGCATCCTGGGAGACACCTTCCCTGACCCTCCCTCCCAGGCTCCTGTCAGCGCCTGATCTCACCATCTAGATGTCCTTCCTGCTCTGTCTTCCCATCCTCTAGATCGAGGGCATCGTGTGGACAGGGACTCATCTGATCAACATTGAATTCCCAGTGCCTGATGGGGCTCAGATACCTGGAGAGGAATCTCCTGTGGCCCAGGCACTGTGGGTCCAGAAGTTTGTTCCTTTCTGAGGTGGTGACGAAGGTCATGTTAAAGCCTCAGTTATATTTTTATTTGAAGACTCTCCCTGAAATAATCACTCGGTCAACATTCAAAATGTCGTGGATGGTGGTGACTCACTTGGAAAAGACACCAATTGAGCTCTTTCTTCCCATCACCATCTCAAGGTCACTGAGAGCTTCCTATTGCTTGGCCTCTGTCTCTTTGTGTTCTGTCCCCCTCTGGCTCCAAAGAGAAGGCCTGTGTCCCCTCTCAGGGTCTTGTCCTCTTCAGGGTATCCCAGTCAATCCCTGAGTTCTCCTTCTCCCCGCCATGCCCCAGAGAATGATCCCTTAAGCTGGGAGCAGGAGCCCCTGCCAGGGGCCGCAGCCTCTGTGGATAGGGGTTGGGGGAAGCTTCGTGGTGTCTGCCACCTGCGCTGTCCTCCCTCTGTGGAGAAGACTTGGGCTCCAGTACTGCTCCCCAGCAGGGCTGCTCAGAGGGTCAGGTCTGTTGGCCTTCCTCTCTCTCAGCTGAGCCAGGTATGGTTAAATGGGCTTGGACAGGGCCTGGATCTAGATCACCTCTCTGTCCCTTCCCAGCTCAGTCCTGCCTCATGCCCCTCTTCCTCTTCCTTTGTATTCAGTTTCAGTACCAAGATGACACTTGTCCAGAAGTCAGGCTGATATGGACCCCATCCCCTGGGAGAATGGCCACCTCACACCAGTGCTGAACTCTGCTATGTCCTGACCCTCAGGCTGTCTTTATCACAGAGCCGGCACTAGGGTCCACAATCCACAGATGTGTTTCCTTTCATGACCTAGAAACCCATCTGGCCTCTTGGTATTCTCCATGTTCTCAACTGCTCTGGGAAGATGGGATCTACCCCCAGCAGCAAGGTCACCAGATGTCCTTGGGGGAGAGAAAGTGGCCAGCTGAGTGATGACTGTCAGAAGGGGCTTCCTCTCTACTTCTTTGTGACCAGCCTGGGTAGCAGACTCAGAGACAGAGACCCAGGGATGGTTTTCTCAGAAGAAGGGGCATAGCCTGCTTGTGCAGGGTGGAGGTGACCTGCGTGTCCTGGGAAGAAAGGACTGTGGTGGTGGAGGTCCAGGGGCCCTCTAGCTCTGTGTTGGCTGAGCCGACTCAGGTCTGCTCATGAATCCCCCTGAACATAGTCTCTATCCTCTGCCTGGCCAACTCTGCTGTGGTGCATCTGCCTTGCTTCATGGGTGATGACTGTCTTGATGTCTCCCCCTGGAGGTCAGGAGGAGAACTGCAGCTGGGGGCTCCTGCAGTGATGCTGACCAGACTCCAAAAGGTGTGGGCTGTCTCTGACCCATGGCACAGGAGGGCTCTGACTTCAGGCTGCAAGGCAGGGCCGGTCATCCACCAAAGGGTAAGTCTAAGGGCAGGATGGGAGTGGTCTTGAGGACTCCAAGTCCAGAGTTGGGGGATCTGTGCACCCCAGTGATGAGTAGCCTCAGGAGGAGCCATCTTCCCCTGTGGTTTCTGAGGAAAGTCATGGGTGTGTCTTGAGGCTTAAGAGAACAAACACAGCCTGTGGCTTGTTTGCAAGTGGCCTGTCAGACTCTATACCCTTGGATCTTTCATGAGGGATGTGAGGATGATCTGCTTGGGGTGTGTTTCCTATGTGTTACTTAAAGACTTTAAAAAATTGTAAAAGATATAACACCTGAAATGTTGTATTTAACCATTCCCATGTAGACATGGATGCTATTAATTACCTTCAAATGTTGTATAACTCTCTTTCTAGAATTATTTATCAGCCTAACAAAAACTCTCTACCCATTAAGTAATAACTCTTCATGATCCCTCTATCTAGATGTTGGTGACCTGGAATCTACATCCTCTCTTGAATTTCCACATTCTGGATATTTTATTAATGGGAAATTATACACTCTGTTTTCAGGTTGATCCAGGTTGTAGTATTCATCAGAAATTTATCCTTTAGTGGCTGATTACTATTGGAATATATGGGCCTGAGCTGGTGGTTCAAGCCAGTAATCTGCACTGGGGAGGCTGAAGTAGGTGGATCTTGAGTTTGTTGCCAGCCTGAGCTACATATAGAAAACCTTTCTCAACCTCCCCTACCCAATAATTGGAAGGTACATATAGACTATGTTGGTCTGCCTATTCATCTGTTGATGGACATCTGATTGTCTTCATACTTGGCCTATTGTGCAGAATGCTGCCCTGAGCATTAATCTGCAAGTGTCTGAATCCTTGTTTTAACAATTCTGAGTATGTATCCAGCAATGGAAGGCCAGGGTCACATGATAATTCTGTACAACTTTGTTGTTGTTGTTGTTGTTGTTGTTGTCAGGTGCCGTTGAGTCCGTATCCGACCCATAGTGACCCTCATAGGGTTTTCAATGGCTGACTGTTTTAGGATTGCCTTGGGAGTGGATTGCCAGGTCCTTCTCCCATTTTTGCCGTGCTGGGAATTGAATTCGGAACCTCAGAGACTGCAGCACAGTATTCTACCAACTGAGCTAAATCCCAGGGACAACAACTTTGTTAGGAACTTCTAAATATTTTCCACAGTGGCTTCACCATTTATATTCCCTCAAATATTATGTTAAGATTCCAATTTCTCTATATCCTCACCAATACTTGTTATATAACTTAAAAAACTATTACAACAAACCTTGTAGGTATGGAATAAGATGTGATTTTGATTTGTATTTCCATAATGATGAGTGATCTTGAGCATTTTTTGTTGCGATGATTGTTTGTGAATTTTCTTTGTAGACACATCTAGTTAGCTCCTTTGTCCTTTTTAACAAAAAATTAGTGTATCTTAGGCAACTCTTGTGTCTCTTGGTATTTTGCAGCAGCAAGTACTAACAGCAGACAGACTTGAGCTGCAGCAGGAAGTGAAACCCTCTAGTGTTACCGTTCTTACTTTCTGTGTCCCTGGAATGAGACCAACTTGATCATATCGTATGTGTTTTTTAATGTGTTGTTGAAGTCAATTTGGGAGTATTTTACTAAGGATTTTTGCATTTAGGTTCATAAAGGAAATTGGTCTATAGTTTTCCTTTTCTGATGTGTCTTTATCTGATTTTTGTATCAGGGCAATACTGATTTCATAGTTGTTGTTGTTGTTGTTGTTGTTAGGTGCTGTTGAGTTCACTCCTACTCATAGTAACCCTCATAGGGTGTCCATTGGTTGATTATTTTGGGATTGCTCCAGGAGTGGATTGCCGTGTCCTTCTATTTTTTTGCGGTGTTAGAGATCAAACCTAGGTCCTCAGTGCAGAGCAGTGCCCTACCAAGTGAGATACACCCCAGCCCCAACTTCATAATATGAGTGTGGAAATATTTCTTCCCTTTCTATTTTATGGAATAGTTGGAGAAGCATTGGTGCTAGTTAATTCTTCTTTTAAGGTCTTTTAGAACTCAGTCATGAATCCAGCTGGTCCTGGGCTTCTATTTGTCGGAAGACTATTACTGCTTTGATCTCACTCTTGTTATAGGTCTGTTTAAGTTCTTGGTATCCTCTTGAGTTAATTTTTGAGGGTCATATCTGTCTAGGAATTTATCCAGCTCCTATAAGTCTTCCAGTTCTTTGGAATATAACTTTTAAAAATATTCCCTAATGATTCTATGGATTCCATTGGTGTCTATTGCAATATTCCTTTTTCATCTCTAATATGATTAGTTTGAATCTTCTCTCTCTTTGCTTTGGTTAGTTTAGCAAAGGGTTTGTCAATTTTATTTATCTTTTCAAAGAACCAGCTCTTTGTTTCATCAATTCCTTTTATTGTTCTTTTAGTCTCCAATTCATTGGTTTCTGTTCTGATCTTCATTATTTCTTCCCATCTACTGGTTTTGGGTTTTTTGTATCATTAAGTGGCTTGTTTGAGGCCACTCTAATTTTTAATGTAGTCCCCCATAGCTATAAACTTCACTTTTAGATCCACTGTTGTGGTATCCCAAAGATTCTGGTAAGTTTTTTTCCCATTTTAATTTGATTATAAGAAATTTTTTGTTTCCTTTCTGATTTCTTCAAGTTCCAATTGATCACTTAAGAGTGTATTGCTCAATCTCTATGCATTTGTATCCTTTCTAGAGTTTCTTTTACTGCTCATTTCTACTTTTATTTTATTATGACCCAGTGAGATATGCAAGATTACTTTTTCTGTTCAAAGGGCACTGTGAGGGGCCTCTCAGAAAGGGACAGGACAAGTTTGAAAGAAATAGCATTGAGGTCCCAGTGGTATGCTGTGTTGATATCATCACATCCTGTCTACAGAGGTTTCATTTCCATTTTGAAACCCTAGGCCACTCCTAACTCTTACATTTTCCCACGTATATCTTGTGCCATATCATGTCAAGTTCCTTTTAGGGCCTCTCCTATTTCTTCTTTTCCACCCTATGACAGTCCTAGAGGGCAGGCCACAACCATCAATGCAAGACTCATTAGTAATAATGACAGTAATTGACTGCTATCACCAACCATCCACATGACAGACACGGTGGAAATCACTTTTCCCACATCTCATCTGATCCCCTTCCAAACAAAGAAGGGGAGGTGGTGTCATTTGATTTCATAGGTATAGAATCTGACACTTCAGTGCTGAAGCAAGGCAATGAAGACCAATGGAACTGGCAGGTGATAAAATAAAGTACTCGCTCAGAATTTCTTAACTTCAAACCTAATAACAAAGTTCATGAAGGTGATTCTAGTTGATCATATTGATTGTGCCTTGACTCTGTGTGGGACCTTGTGCTAAAGGCTTTAATTCCATTAATCTAATTACCATCCAACAACTTTAAGATCCAGGTTTCATGTTATACATGTACAGATGAGGAAACTGAAACTCTGGAGAATTGTGTTTTTGCCCAATATTAAAGTTCTATTACAGCTCAGACCACAATAATAACAAGGTTACTAGCATCTCAGTTCTAACCATGTTATCTACAGGCACTGAAGGATTTCCCCACCCTCCTGCTTTTGTATCATTTTCTACCCCAACAGTGAAACACAGGAGAGAAGGGGTAGGAGGTACTGAGGGTCACTCACAGATCACAGCCAGCCTGATGGGGTCACTCCTACTGGAACTGGCAGGATTGGAGACTTCACACTGATACTCTCCAGCATCCTCCCTCCTGACAGGGTCTATGGTGAGGGTGTTATGGTTTGGGGATATCATCATCCTCTCTGTGAGCTGCAGACTCCAGTCATTGAAGATCCAGTGGATAGAGATTCCAGTGTTATCTGAGAGGCAGGTCAGGACCACAGTGTCCTGTTCTGTGACTGTGGTGTTGGTGGCTTGGAGGGAGGGCTGTGTTACTGGCTCTGAGGACAAACAGGAGAAGAAAGACTGAGTGTAGGCCTGGGGTCTGGGCCACACTCCCTCCTCTGAGATCTTACCCAGCTCTTGGGACCCATGGGAAGCTATGTGAGTTGTCCCAGGGGATGGAGATGGTTCTGACCCTCTGCAGAAGCTGGGTGTCTTTCTTTAGATGATTATCTATAAGAAGAGGGCTGGATATTCCTCCAACACTAGAACCCCCAGATTGACTCCTGACTGGTCCCCTGCATATCTGTTTAAGATCTACATGGGAAGCATCTTCTCGGTCAATGGGTACAGCCACCTTTTCACCAAATGAATTTCCTCCCCATGTGTTCTGTATCTTTTATCCCCCCAGAATGCTTGTTTTGGCCTTATTCCATTTGGAGGTGCTACAACAAAATTCCTGAACCAGGGTCATTTATCAAGTGCATAAATTTGTTGTTTAACACTCTGGATTCTGGGAAGCCCAAGATCAAGGGGCCATATCTGGTGAGGGCCTTATTACTGCATCACAACAGGGTGTGTATTAGTTACTTCTGTGCTGCCATGATGAAAATACCTGACAGAAACAACATAAGGAATGAAAGGTTTATTTTGGTTCATGAATTCAGAGGGTTTAGTCCATGTTTGGTTCTATGTACTAGGGCAGGACATTATGGTAGTGGAAGAATGTGGTAGAGGACAACTGTTCACTTCATGTAGGACAGGAAACAGAGAGTGCACACAGGACAGAGTTAATGATAATATACCTCCAAGGACCTGCTCCTAGGTCTACGTCCTCCAGCTAGGTCCTACCTCCTAATGTTTCCACTAACCCCTAATATATTTTCAACAGCTTGGGACCAAGCATTCAAACACACAAGCATATGGGGGACATTTTATATTGAAAATATAACATTCTACCCCTGGATCCCAAAGGCTCCTGCCCATCTCATGATGCAAAATACATTACACACATCTACAAGTGTATCAGAAGTCTCAACTCTTCCAACATTGTTCAAAAACATAAGTTCAAAGTCTCCCTTGAGATTCAAGGCAGCTCTTAGTTGTGACACTCTGTAAAATCAAAAAGAAAGTTGTACACTTCCAATATACAGTGGCACAGAGTAAACATTCCCATTTCAAAAGGAATGAATGGAGCCATAAAGGGATGAGATCAAAGCAAGAAAAAACCCAGCAGGGCAAACATTAAATCCTGTAGCTTACTATCCAGCATCTGAGGCACGTGGTGTTGTGGTGTGAGCTCCAACAGGCTTGGGAAGCCCCACCCCCATGGGCTTGTCATTGTGGCCCAGATGGCCTCTCTCTTGAGCTTGTTCCACTCATTGCCTACAGATTTCCTCAGCAGACTTTCTATATTTCTGGCATCTCTAACATCCTGGAGTCTGAAATGCACCCTAGAGTTCACCTTTACAGCTTCACACATTGCTCTCAGGGGTTCCCCACAGGGAATCCAACCTGCTATGTTTCATCTGGTCTCACAGGCTTTCCTTTGGAATCTTGGTGGAGGCCTCCATGATCTCATAACTCTTGCATTCTGCATGCCTTCAAAACCAAAACCAAATGGATGGTACCAATTTCTGCTGCCAGCTCAAGCAGTAGCCAGGCTCTGTTGGACTATGGCTGCAGTGTCTTCTGAGCACCTCAACAACTGAACCTAGCATAACACTTCCCTAAGTGGTCCTGTTAGAACAGGTTTCCCTGAATGTGCTCTGTTTTCAAGGGAAAGTCTTTCAGATGAGATTGTAGTTTTGAACCCTGGAGCTTGTGATGAATGAGATTGCACCAGTTCTTGAAATGCCCTCAAGGCACTTTACCTATTGTCCCAATGCAAAGTGGGTGACTTATTTTTAATGGTGCTAATCTCCTTAACCTCCACCCATCTGTCAGCTTATGGTGTTGTGGGGGCTTGCATGTTGCTGTGACCCTGAAAGCTGTGCCACCAGTATCTCAGATACCAGCAGGGCCACCCATACTGGACAGGTTTCAGCTGCACTTCCAGACTAGAACTGACTAGGAAGAAGCACCCAGAAACCCATTCTAAAAATAATTAGCCATTGGAAGCCCTGTGAATAGCAGAGAAGTCATGTCAAGTATAGTGCCAGAAAATGAGCCCCCCAGGCTGGAAGGCATTCAAAAATGACTGGGAGAGAGTTACCTCCTTAAAGCAAAGTTCACTTTAATGATAGGAAAGGACTAAAGTCCCCAGGACCTCCATTTGCTGACATGGCATGACCCAAACTGAGAAGGCACACAGTTGCTGCAACAATAAGCTCAAACAGAAAAAGATTGTGTACATGGCAATGTATGGTAGTGTTTCATTCTGTTGTATATAGGGTTTCTATGAGTCAGACTCAACTGAACGGCACCTAACAACAGCAATCTCTTTGACATCTACGGCTTCTTTTTCTGCAGGTTTAAACATGTTCCCGTTCTGACCGAACTGCATGTTTTTCATGTCTTTCTGCTCTGCTATTTGGTCCCTATTCTCACCATAAACTTGATCAAAACCAGGCAGTAATAGCCACGCTACAGTCTGAATGCCATGTTGTTTTGAAATTTCCTCTGCGAAATAAGTTAGTCCATTACTTTTGAATTCAGCCTCACTCAAATTTTTAGGACACAGGCAAAATGTAGGGAAATTCTTTATCAGAATGTAACAGGGCTCACAGGCATGTACTCTGAGGCTCAGTCTTTCCATTTCTTTGCACTTGGCCCAAAAGAAGGTCTATTGGATATTGGTGAGATGATGCATCCTGATTCAAGATAGGCCTCCTGAACCCCTTCTCCTCCCACCCTGTCCTACCATGGATGGAGTAAAAGCAAAGCCAATCACTTTGTGACCTGGGAGCAGAGCTCTGAGCTGCTCATGCTGTATCTTTCCCTCACCTCTGGGGAATTTCCTCCTCTCATTTCTGGAAAAAAAAGCCTAGGATGTTCTTGTAGTTCACAGAAGTGGTAAAAGGAAGGAAATATTTGACAGAGAGAGGTGAAACAGCTGTGGTTGTATCATTTGGCCAAATCAGAGAGAGTCTAATTGAAATGACAGTAGTTTGAGCTTGTCACCCTGTTAGAGGACACACCTATGACCAAGGGGGTCATCATGAGCACCTGGGTGGATATGGAATAGGTGGTAAGCACATTAGACAGCCCCAGTAGGGCCAGACCCCCCTGGGCAAATACCCAGGAACCACTGGAGGAACCTAAGCCCCACACCCACCCTGATGGCATCACAAATCAAATAGGTGGAATGAGCTTGTGGCTTTGTGGCTTGTAGTCCTGTCCTTCCACCTCTTTTGCCCTGAGTGAGGTGATGTAGAGAGTAGAGGGAGGATTTGTTCAGCCTGTTCCATTTGTCAGCCTCACACAAGGAAAGAGTCCTGGAAGGGGTCACAGTGGAGGCTCCTTCACCACAGGGGACATTGGATTATCTGGGACTCTTCCTGCCTGTTTCTTTCAGTTGATTTCTATGGTCTTTACAATTGCCTAGGAGGGAGGCCTTGCCCCAAGTGTTCATGGGAAGGGAACAGGACTGTCAGCCATGAGTCTGGGGAAGATAAGGGAGCATCAGGCTGGGCAGGGCAGGGCCGACCTGTTGGAGTGATGGGGAGGAGGTGAGGATCAGGGACGGAGCAGAGACAGCCTTGGAGCTGCAGTGACTTCAAAGACCACAGGGACCAAGAGCCCCATGGCTGCCTCAGAACTGAACCAGCCACACCCTGAGGGCCTCCCCAGCTCTGCAGCCCAGGGTCATCATGGGACGTGATTTTGGGATGGCCTTAGGAGCAGGTGGTCAGAGGGAGGGACCAGGGTCTCAGCCTCCAGGAGGGACAGGAAGAACTGGTGTGAGCAGAACTGCCTGGGACTCTGCATGCAGCTCCGGTCTCTGAAGAGGTCCTAGGCCATTCATTCATTCATTCATTCATTCATTCACTGTTCACTCCTCTCTTCCTTCATCACAAAGCTGTGGAGAATTGGTTCCTGGTTGGGCCCTGTGCTAGTGCTAGAGTCTGGTGGGGAGGGAGCAAGCAAAGTCCTCTTCTTTACCCTCCAGGAGGACCGACACCCAGCACACTGGGAAGCCTGTGAGTTCAAGCGCAGTGAGGGACCGTGTGGGTGGGTGGTGTCTCAGAGGGGCCTGTCCTGTCCTGGCATGGAGTCTCAGAGGTGAGGCATGTGGTTGAGGTCTAGATTAAAAACGGATTAGTTCCTCACTTTCTCTCATCCCCCAGACAGACTGTCCCCCCTCAGCTGCAGATGCCTTAGAAGAAAGGAGCTGAACAGTTGAGGAAAATATAACCCAGTGCTATCATAGTTGCACAATGGAAAAAGCAAATGCTGTGTTCCACTGTACCCCACCAAGGCTTATCAATAAAGGGAAAAGAGAAAAACAAAAGAAAGAAAATAAACAAACAAGAAAAGAAAGAAAGAAAGAAAGAGAGAGAGAAGAAGGAAGAAGGAAAAAAGAAAGAAAGGAAGAAAGAAAGGGAGAAAGAAAGAAAAGAAAAAAGAGAGAAAGAAGCTGAATTAATGACTGCCTTTGGTGTCCACAGATAACAAATAAGGGCAGAAGAGAGGACAGGGCAGTGGCTGCAGACAGAGATCTTGTGCCTCTGATCTGCTGCTATTGGCCTTTGTACCCTGAGTCAGTAGCTGCATTCCCCTCTGCCTCAGTTTCCCTTTAGGAGAGTAGTACAAGAGTAAGTGACATCTAGCTCATTATGTTTTGTGTGAAACACCTTAAACCATTCAGTCACCCAACCTAAAGCTTGGTAGGAGGCGCTGTCCAAATACACAGCATCAGTTGTACTTTGGCCCCAAGTGCGGCCCCCCCCAGCCTGAACCCTGGCAGACCAGGCCTGTCTGAGGATCCTCACCTGCTGTCCTCAAGACATCGGCCTCCCTGTGTCTCCTAAGTCCCCGAGGGCAGTTGGCCAATGGCCTGGGAACCTGGCCCCCTCTGTTATCAGTGCTGAGTCTGAGGGGAAGGTCTAGCCTCCATCCTGGTCCAGAGGGGGCTCTCAGGCTGAGCCCTCCTGACAGCCATGTCTGGGAGCCATGAGGACTGGACAGCCTGAAAATTGTTGCCCCAGTCAGTCCTGACCAGGAGACCAAAACCCATCCCTGGCCACAGGCTCCCAAGTGTCACTTGGAGTGAGACCCGGGGGCAGAGGTCTGCAGCAGGGACCTCCCAGGGCAGAGGGTCTGGTGAGGATGCCCGGGGGCCCCTCAGCCAGCCCCTGACAGAGGCCTCCAGGAGTTTCGCAGGGCCTCGTTCAAGGAGAGGCTCCCTGGGGCTTGGGCTGAGACTGATCCACCAGAGCGGAGCAACCCCACCAGCGTGTCCTCCTGTTGGCTGGGGACTCAGGTGGAGGATTCGGATCAGTTAAAATTCATCTTCATTGTGTGTGTCCTGCACTTGATGCCCAGACAAAACTTGATGCAGGGACAAAATGCAGAGGGGAGGCAGGCACAGCCCAGGCCTGAGAGTCCTGTGTGTGTGAAATGGAATCACCCCTCCCCCACCAAGCACCCAGAGGTCATGGAGAGTCACTCACGGTAGACGTGCAGCTGTCCCGATGCTTCTGTACTCTCAAGATTTAGGTCTACACTTTGTAGGGTGTAGAATCCCGTGTCTTCCTTGTCGAGGTTCTGGATCAGCAGGGACCCATTGGGGTACACGGTTTCTCGATGGCTGTTTGCAGGCCCTGGGGTGTTTACTTGAGTGCTTATTACATATGCTAAAATCCGACGGTCATCCAAAGGTGTTTCCCCTCTGTACCAGCGATAGCCTTGAAGATTCTCTGGCAGATTGTGTGCGAGGAGAAAAGCGTGGCTCCCTTCAGTGGCGCTGGATGGCACTGCTTCAATAGTGATTTGGGCAGTGGTGGGAACACTCCAGGCTAAAAGTGAGGCTAGGAGTGGGGAGAGAGAAACCCAGCAATACAGGGGCCTTAGTATGGGGTGAAAGAAAGGGACTATGGGCCCTGAGCATCCCTTGCTGTGGTGTGTGTGTGTGTGTGTGTGTGTGTGTGTGTGTGTGTGTCTGTCTGTCTGTCTGTCTGTCTGTCTGTCTGTGTCTGTGTTTCTCCCGCGGTGTTGAGGTAGCATCGTGACCTCCATTCCCCCAGTGCCCCGGAACCTGTCCCTTGCTCTGTGTGGAACTCCCCTCCCAGGGGTCCCCCACGGCTCTCCCTGCTGCCCTCAGATCCCTGCTCACCCTCAGGCATCCTGGGAGATGCCTTCCCTGCCCACGCCATCCAGAGACCCTGCGTCCTCACTTTCTCCCCTCCGCTTGCTCTGCTCCCTCCCAGGCTCCTGTCACCCCTGACCTCACCATCTAGATGTCCTTCCTGCTCTGTCTTCCTGTCCTCTCGGATGGAGGGCTGTGTGAGGACAGGGACTAGTCTGATGATCTCTGCTGTAGCCCAGGGCCTGGAACAGGCTCAGATAGCTGGGGGAACAGGCTCAGATATCCCGTGTCCCCGGGGCCTGCATGTCCAGGGGTTTATTTGTCACTTTCTGGGGTTGGTGACTAAGGACCTGTTGAAGCCCCAGGTCTGTTTTTATTTGGAGAGTGCCCCTGACTCAGTTGTTGACATCAGTAGTCAAAATATCCTGGCCAGTGGTGACTGACTTGGAAAAGGGAACCATGGAGCCATTCCGCCCCCTCCCAATTCCAGGTCACTGAGGGCTCCTGTTGCTCACCTTCTGTCCCTCTTGCGTCCTTTTCTTCTCAGGCTCCACAGAGAATCCCCGTGTCCCCTGCCCAGGACACCCCACCAGTCCCTGAGTTCCCTCCTCCCGCCCTCTCCAGGGAATGGTCCCCTCACCTGTGAGCAGGAGCCCCTGACAGGAGGCGCGGCCTCTGTGGAGAGCGGCTGAGGGGGGCTCCATGGTGTCTGCTGCCTGCTCTGTCCTCCCTCTGTGGAAAAGAGCTTGGGCTCCAGAGTCTCCCCAGCAGGGCTGCTCTCGGGGTCCCCTCTCCTGTCCTTCCTCCCTCTGGGAGGGAACTGAGCCTCCTCCCAGGACAGGAGCACTGCCCAGGGTCATGTGCGCTGGAGGGCATGGACTGTGTCCTGAGGTCCTCCCTGCCCCCTTGCCTCTCAGCCCTGCCTCTTGCGCCTCTTCCCCCTCCTTTGGGCTCTGTGTCAAAACCAAAACCACAGTGTGAGAGTCAGGCTGACGGGGGCCCCTCACACCAGCGCTGAACTCGGTTGTGTCTGGCCTTCGGGCTGTCTGTAACACAGAGCGAGCCCTTGGGGTGCCCATTCCAGGGGTGTGTTTCCTTTTGTGACCTAGAGACCCAGCCAGCCACTTGGTATTCTTCATGTCCTCAACAGCTCCAGGAAGCTGGGGTTTTCTCCCAGCAGGAAGGTCACCAGATGTCTCTAGGGAATAGAAAGCATCCGACTGAGTGATGACTGGCGAATGGGACATACCCTCTATCTCTGTCACCAGCCTGCCATCTGACCCAGAGACCCAGGAGCAGTCATCTCAGGAGAAGCTACAGATCCTGTTTGTGCAGGGGGAGGTGACCTGCATGTCCAGGGAAGAGGACTGTGGCAGTGGGGGTCCAGTGGCCAAGGGCTCCATCCTCCTAGGGAAGCTTTCGGGGAGACCCTTCAGCTCTGTGTGGGTTGAGCTGATTCAGGTCTGCTCATGACCTCCCTGAAAATGCTCTCTGACTTCTGCCTGGCCAATGCTCTTGTGGTCCATGTGCCTTTCCTCATGGGTGAATATTGACAGTGTGGCCTGAAGTCTCCCCCTAGGGGTGGTGAGGGGAACTGCAGCGGGGCCCCCCAGGAGGGATGTTGACCAGGCTCCAAAAGGTGTGGGCTGTCTCTGAGCCACGTGGGCTCTGACTTCAGGCTGCAGGGTGGGCTAATCATCCCACGTCCAGCCCATTGATGGCCCCTAGGTGTCAGATGATGAGTAGCCCCAGGAGGAATCATCTGCCCCTGTGGTTTCTGAGGAGAGTCATGGACCTGTGTCTTGAGACTTAAGGGAGCGGGTGCAGCCTGGGGCTGGTTTGCAAGTGGCCTGTCAGACCCTATATCCTTGGATCTTTCATGGGAAATGTGAAGATGATCTGACTGGGGTGTGTTTCATACACATTACCTAAAGACTTTAACAATTATTGTAAATAGTGTATAACATGAAATGTCATAGTTAACCATTTAAATGCAGAAGTGGATGCTTTAATTATCTTCAAGTGTATAACTATCACTACACTTTCTAGAATTACTAGAGACCCATTAAGCAACAACAACTCATGAACCGCCTGCCTAGATACTATTCACCTAGAATGTGCTTATTCTGGATATTTTATTAAAGGGAAATTATACAGTCTATTTTCAAGTGTATCCAGGTTGTAACATTCATCAGAAGTTTATCCTTTTATGGCTGATTACTACTGGAAAGTATAGGTCTGAGCTGGTGGTCCAAGCCAGTAATCTCTGCACTTAGGAGGCTGAGGCAGGTGGATCATGAGTTTGATGTCATCCTAGTCTACCCAGAGAGACCTTGTCTCAAAACAACCCCCCTCCAAAATTGGAAGGGTATGTTTTTCTGGGCCTGCCTGCTAACTCAGAAAGCATAACTACAGTGGTTTGTAGCTGTTTGCAGTTGCTCACAGACCCTTATTGTGGAACCTGCCCTCTTTCCAACTTTTAATTTGGAAAGCATATTTTTTTCTCTTTCTTTCTCTTTCCCTCTCCCTTCTCTTTACATTGACCTAAATCCCAAGCTTATTTGTCTGACTTTGAGGATACTCGCTAACCCAATAAACTATCCTTGAATTCCTTTTGTTGTCCATTCATTTTTCAAAAAGACCAAGAACCTCTTACCATGACTGGTGACAGACGTATTTGTATAACTTTGTAAGAAGCTGTCAAACTGTTTTCCAAAGTGCTTGTGCCATTTTTCATTTCCAGCAGCAACATATGAGAGGACAAGTCATTGCCCAGCCTGTAGCCTTAGCCCTATGGCAACTTATCCCGTCAGATCTCTGAAGCTAAGCAGGGTCGGGCCTGGTTAGTATTTGGATGGGAGACCATCTGGGAACACCAGGTGCTACAGGCTTGGGAGATGGACGCGGCAACCCACTCACAAAAATCAATCCACCATTGGAAACCCTATGAACAGCAGAGAAGCACTAACAATAGCATTTCAACTGTTGTATGTAGGTTTGCTATGAGTCAGATACCAACTTGACGGCACCTAACAACAAGTGATTGCTCATCCTTACTACACTTAGTGTTGTCAATATTTTAAAATTTAACCATTTGCCAACAATTTCCTCCTGAGTATCTCTTGGCTTACACCTTGCAAAATAGATTATTCATCTTATGACCATCACATCGAATGTTCTTGCAACTCCTTTTCATCTTTTCAGTCCTATCCATCTACTGTTTCTTAACATGGATTATATGTGAGAATCACTTCAGAGTTTTGCAAAATAAACAAGTCCAAGTCTTATACCAGACATCATGTATCTGTTTCTCCTGGGATGGAGAATAGGCTTGGGTATGTTGAAAATAATTCTGTAGGTAATTCTGAGTATAACCCAAGTGAAAATCCATTGATTTAGGCCCAACTCCTACCCATTGTAGCAGAGAGTCTCTATCCTGCCTCATTAGTAGCCTCTAGGAAGGTTTACAAATTACCAATGCTGGGGCACCACTCTCTTCCTTTTGTTGTTATTGTTGTTAGGTAACTTCAAATCAGGTCCAACTCATAGCAACCCTATGTACAACAGATGAAACACTACTGGACACTGTACCATACCTGGCAATATTGTCAGTGCTTCTCTGCTGTTCACAAGGTTTTCAATGGTTGATTATATTTTGGGAGTGGGCTGCCAGGTCCTTCTCCCAAGCTTGCAGCACCTGGTGTTCCCATACAGGAGGTCTCCCATCCAACTACTAACCACGTCCAACCCTGCTCAGCTTCCAAGATCTGATGGGATCAGACGCTGGATTGCCCCTAAAGTGGTAATCTCTCCCTTTCTGAGCACTTCCTTGAACAAAACCTGTAGGGCACTGCCTAGAAAGGCAGTTCACCCCGGGGGCCTATCTAGGCCCCTTGGAGGACTGAGGCTTGTTCCCCAGGCAGTCACCTTTGCCCTACATCCTGGAACTCAGGGTCGTCAAGCTCCCCAAGATGGCACTGGCATCTATTTCCTTGCCTCTGGCCCCTCAACACTGATTGGTTGTTTCCAAACCCCAGAACAGCTCCTGATTGGACTGTTCTGGAACCACCCCTGATTGGCTACTTCTACAAAACCAAATTTGAATATCCCCTCTGATTGGCTGAAACCCGTATGAAGTGACTGCCTCTGATTGGTCCCTGGCAAGCCCCAGAAGAGTATATAAGGGTGGTACATGGAACAATCTAGGTCCATTCCATCGATCAGGACAGACAAGGAAGAAATAAAGAGCTGTTGGAGCAGAACACTCAGAGTCTTCACTGGGAAGAAAAGAAGCAAGGAGCTGCCGTGGGCAGAAGCCTCTGAGCCTGCCTTTTTCAAGGCTTCTCAGAGCAGCCGTGGGCATAAGCCTCCTTTCCGGGTGGCACGGCTCCTGGGTGCTCAGCTCCCCCTCACCAGAAGATGGGTCTTTGGCTGCTGGTTCCTGCTCACAGCTGGAGCGAGTCCAGTGGCTGGGCAATGCCCCACAAAAACCTATACAGATAATAAAGATCTATGTGCACTTTTGCAGTTTGCATTAGTGACGGCTGATGTGCCTTGGCTAATAGAATCCTAGTTGTTTCTAGTGGGTTCACTGGAGATATGCTTGTCAAAGGATAAGCTTAGGTGGTGGTCTAGCTAAGCAGCCATGGTGCTTAGAGCACAATCCTACAGGTAAGGAACCCTGACATTGGACAAAGGTGTAGAACTCCCCCGTGGTTGGTTATAGGTTTGATTTTCTTGTGTATGGTGGGTTCAAATCAGGCTTTGGCACATGTATTTGGGTGGGAAAAAAACCCACAATCCTTATAGTTATTGCAAATTTTCCTTCCCTTTTCACTGAGGATAAAGAGATCTCCCAGTGAAGTGAATGAGAGACTTGGAATCCATCAGTGTCGTGGGGAGCAGGTTGTTTTATTTCTTGTTTACATAGGAGATGATGGTTTCTGTGGCTCTTGAGGAGGTGGGTTTGCTGGCAATTGCTCCAGTTTCTGGGCATTGACATCTGCAGGAGGTTTGAGATTTTCACCCTTTTGAAAGTATGTGGTTTTGCTGGGCCATCTGTAGCAAAAGAAATCAAGCCATATATGATGTCATTAGAAGGAAAAGGAAGCTGTAAGTCTATAGAAGGCCATAACATGGTGATTCACGTGACAACCTTGCTTTCAAAAGTCCCCCAAAGCAGGCAAGGTGGTGCACTCCTGTAATCCCAGGCCTTGGGAGGCAGCGGAGAAGGAGTGCCATAAGCTCATAGTCAGCTATGTCTGACCTTCGCTCAGGGACCCTCGGGAGCGGGCAAGAGCTGGTCAGTGATGCCAAGATTGACCTCGGGAGCCTTAAGTAACAAAAAGGAACCTTTATTAAGCTACTCCTTTGCAGAAGAGCCTAAAGATTATACAGCTCTCTAGCCAGCAGCACTGATTGCTGCTGCTATGAAGGACTAACAGCTCTATCAAAGTGCCAAACAGCTCTGATGTCTTCGCTAGTGGTACCAATGTTCTGATGATGTTGCCTCTCACTGGTTGTTTTCTCCTCTCACCTCCTCCCTGGGGCAGGGGGATTGAGAGCTCTTCTTAACTTGCTTGAGGTCTTCTTTCTTGACTCTTGGAGTCTTGACTCTGCAGCTTGATTGAAGGTCTTCACGAAGTCAAGAGTGGGGTGCAATGATCAGGATTCAGGTGGTTAGGAAGGAAGAGATGAAAGGACCTTTGGGGTAGTCGATGGTCTGTTTATATACACTGTAGGTGGGGGCGTGGAATAGGACATAACCAATCGGTGAGTGGCTCATACCAGGAGGGGCAGCTCTCCGTGAGGGGGTTTGGAAAAGTGCACTTACGATTGGGAGGTTAAGTGCAGTCTGGACCAATTGCCAAGCTTCCCTTAGTAACCAATCAGGTGGCTCCAGGCAGCCAATCAGGTTGAAGGAGGCCACGCCAGAGCTCTGCTGTTTGGGGGCCATCTTGGATCACTCAATGGGAAGGGTAGGAGCAAAGTAGGTTAAAAATTAACTGAGACTTGGGTAGCCATATTGGCTCTTAGGGAGTGAAATAGGCCCAGTCCAGGTTCCTGGGTTAAGGGTCACCAGAGGTGGGAGGAGCAGGGCAGGAACTAGGCAGGATGGGGGGGGAGCTCAGACCTTGTCTGGGATGAGAAAGCCTAGGCCTTGGCACCATCTCAGTCCAACCTGGGGGTGTCTGGATAATTCCCTACACTCTAGAGACCCTGGGTCCTCACTTTCTCCCCCTTTCCTTCTCTGCTCCCTCCCAGGCTCCAGTCAACCCCTGACCTCACTGTCTAGATGTCCTTCCTGTTCTGTCTTCCTGTCCTCTTGAACAAGGGCTCCGCGAATAGTTCACCCGAAATTAATGTCAATTAGTGGCTTTATCCAAAGGAGAAATAAGCTTTTCATATCTTTATGAGAAGAGGTAGGTTTGCAACTTGCATTGAGGGCTCACTGAATGCAAGCTCCTGTCTTCCTATAGAGACAGGGTATCATTTCCTTGGTTACATTTCAGAGGGATCCCTTACAGGTCCTTAAGACAGTCCTGGGTTATAAAAGTTGACAAGGGGCTTATTTGGGTTTTTAAAACCTTTACAGTACATATAAAAGGGACAGAGAAAGAATGTACCATTGTGGTTGGCCATCTATTTATGTGTTCTGTGTCTGCAAGTTCAGCCAGCTATGGATCAAAACTGTTTTAAAAAGTTCCATCTGTTAGTGAAGACTTGGATGGGAAACTTAGATGGGAAGGGGGGGAGGGGGGAAACATAGAGGAGGGTAAGGGGTAACCTGTATGAATAATGCTTATCAAATTGCATATATGAAAATTGTCACAACGAAAAGCATGTCAAAATGAATCACATTATGATGTACATTAAAAATTTCTAAAAAAAAAAAAGTTCCATCTGTACTAGACATGTGGAGACTTTCTCCTTGTCATTATTCCCAAATCAATACAACTATGCACATAGATTTTACATTGTATTAGTTATTATAAGTAATCTAGACATGATTTAAAGTATATGAGCGATGTGCACAGGTTATATGCAAATACCACACGACTTTAAATAAAGGACTTGAGTATCTGTGGATTTTGGTGTCCTGGGGGCAGAGGATGCCTGGAACAATGCTTTGACCACATCAAGGTATGACAGCATACTTTTGCTAAAGGAAATGCTAAGTAAAAGGGAGGGTTCTCTTTCTTTTTGCACCAGGGCAAAAACAACTCTTAAGTTTTGTATTTACCTTCAGAGAGGTTATTCCAGGAAAGAAGTGGCATGTGGTGCCAAATATTGCAAAACAAACCCAAGGAGTGCCTGGCAAGTTTAGCAATAAAGGAGGAGGCTGGCAGCAGAAGGAATGGAAACTCAAGGAAGAGATGTTTTAAAAATACATCTTAATGACATATATTAATAGTATATATTCATAAGCTTCACTGTGGTGTTTCCATACACGCACACTGCCGCAGTCTAGCTGCCGCAGGATCCAGGGTATCCCAAAGGCAGGCAAAGAGTCGGCAGAGTCAGTGATGGGAGACAGAAACACAGCAACTCGGAGGCAGTGTGATTCTGTTCTGTTTATTGAACAACAAGCAAGAATTTTTATACTTGCTTTTTTAGCTAACAATTATGCTTTATGGTCACAAGGGTAGAAGGTGCTAAGAGTCACACAGATGAATGATTATGATAAAAACAGCAGTTTCCTTAGAAGGGTCAGCATGAACTTTTGATTGTCCTGGGTTAATCGCCCAGGTGTTTTATTTTAAGCAAGAGCTAGACAATCTACTTTAAGAATTTAAAACCTAAGAGCTATAATTTTAAGTGGGCAACATTTTTTATAATATCTATTGATACCCCGTAGAATGGCTTTCTTTTCCTCCTAGGACTTAATGCATCATGGTGTCCCTGATCTTGCTAAGTGCTCCATAAACGTTAAGCTGTTGTATGGAACATGTACTCCATCCTTATTCACCATCCTGATACCATCTTCATTATATGCTCTAGTGTATGGTAGGGGAGGATCAGGTACTCTCTGCATACCTTGGCCCCGAGGCGGATACCATAATCTTTCTCTAATCAGATAAGCAACTTAAGGAGGCCCTTGCACCCATGAGAACAGGCCTATGTATCCTTTTGATTGTTCTATACTTTCCTTGTAAACCTTAGCTACCATAGGTGGGGGCACTTCAGTCCAAGTAGGGGTTAATAACTCAGCTTGCTGCAGCTGAAGCATAAATTGCTTAATGCTTGAGTTCCAGGGTGGAAATTGCTGACCAGCTTTAACTAGAATATTGTCCACCCGACCCTTACAACTGGTGGTCATTACCTCTGATTCATTTACAAATTCCCCCAGTCATGCCATTCTTTCAGACTCTGTTTCATTAGAATGTAATACAATATTAGTTATGAGAATTAATCCTAAACATGAAGTAATTATGTACATAATAATTAGAAACTAATCCTATTCCCAGAAAGCAAAAAGCACATATTCCTTTTCCTCATCCCCGTCCATTTCTTGGAAGATGAGTTCCTTGAACCCCTCTTCCCCATATCCAGACCTTGTCAGACAACATGGTTAGAAATGGCCACGGCATTTCTCCCTTTCTTTTTTAATAAATTGATAGTAGCCCATTGTATGTTTATCCATTGAATAAAGGTCGAGATGACTTTGCAGACCGTAGGGAATATAAAGATAATGATTAGAATTAATAATATAGTTACACCATAATGTACCAATGTAGACCACCAGCTCATGGGGTTGGTTATACCCATCAAACTAGACCATAAAGTTTTTGCTAGATCCTTTTCCACCAGGGAAGTCAGTCGGGCTAAATGTAAGTCACTAATTTTTTGTTGCAAGGATTTTATATCTGGTGCAAGGCAGTATCATACCAAATGCCCTGTAAATGGCTCTTAACTTTATCCCGAGTGTCTCCAGTGCCATTATATTCAAAAGGAATCACACAAATCCTTTTATACTGAGAATGGCACTGAGTAGACATCTGAGTTTTAATCTGGGTTCCTAAATATATGACAGTTTCCTCAAGGACATTTATTCTAGCCTCTAATTTCTTATTTATGAATTCTTGTAAAGCCAAAGCCACAGAAACATTACCAGATAAACTATCTATGTGTAGCTGTATGAATTTCTTTGACTAAAGCTGTAGTAGACACAGTTAAAGAAGCTAATATACTAATGAAAGCAGTTATACCTGGTATCAAAGCTGCCACAAATCGTTTAGGCCTAATTAATTCATTTAGTTTTTGTAATATCATCAACCCTTGATCATCATATCAGGGTTCTGACAGTTGTACAGGTAACATAACATAAGAAGGTTGATGAACTATATCATTAAGGTTGTATAGTTCTTAGGCATACTAGAATATATACAGTTTGTAATCAAACATTGTTTACATATAACCAAAGAAGAAGAGGAGGGTTGTAATTTTGTCACTTTAGGAACTAGAGACTCAGGATCCTGTTCTTATTTTTCAGAAGTTTCTCTAGGTGTCCAATAAGGCCAGGGAGTCATCTTTTTTCTTTGAAGCAGGCCTGATGAGCCGATTTGGGATCCATATAGGCATTTCTGTACCCTGGGGAAAGACACAAGCACATCCTCAACCACAAGCACATAGCTTGCACTAATCATGTCCGTCCACCTTTCTTCAACCCTTGGCCTCACCCTCTCCCCCATAGTCTCCCCAGTCCCTAATAATCACTATTCCTTCAGATCAACTTCATTTCTTTTTCTTTTTTTTAATGTGATTTTCCCCTCTTTATTGGTAAATGTTGGTGGAGTACAGAGTAATACAGCATTTCCTTCTATTTCTTTTTCTGTTCTTTCGTTTCCTTTTTTCTTTCCTTTCTTTCATTCCTTCCTTGCTCCAGCGATGGAGCATGTGCTTAGCACAAAGGCGGCCCTGGGTTTAATCACTGCACTCAAAAAATAAAAAGTAAAATTAGAATTAAGCTGGTTCGTTTTTCTGCCAATAAACAAATAAATTCTACATCCCAATACTTTCTGCTTTAGAGTAGCACAGAGTTTATTTATTTTGCAATGGGTCAGTGACTTGCAATAGATTTTTAAAATCTTGTGCTCTGGTTACACAAAAAATACAATGGAGCAAAAGTCTTGCTTCCTGTAAGAGGAAATCAGACTTTACCAATCTCCTTCCTGGCTCTGAAGAAGTAAAATCAGGTGTTGATGAATGCGGATATATTAAATATCACAGTAGAGACAGTAAGCAAGAGGCCCTATGGGAAATAGCCATAAATTATAAAAAGGACAAACCATTTAAACCGCAATAGATTTATCCTAGAAATGAAACACAGCACTCCTTACTAAAATCTTCCCATTGTAGTTTTAAATATTTGATTAACTCCTGGGTGAGTGTATTTAGAAATGAGCGAAAGGCCAGGTGCGGTGGGGTACACCTGTAATCCCAGCACTTGGGAGGCAGAGGCAGAAACATTGTGAGTTCAAGGCTAGTCTGGGGTACATAGTGAGACCTTGTCTCAAAAACAAAAGGAAACAAAGAAAATACAAGTTAATGAAAGAGGATCTGTGTTTCAAACCCGGTGTGTTTTTAATAGCGCCTCTTACATAGGCTCCAATAGGAGATTCACAATGCAGACAAGCAGATTTTAGAGACAAATCTATGCCTCTTTCTGCAGAAATGACCCCCCCACACACACACGTGGAAAGTAGCTGCTGGCTGCTACTTGGCTCAGCAGAATCTGAATACTTGGTTGTTATGGCCTGAATTTCACATCATGTCCTGAGTGCTGTGTGAGATGCCAACCCTGGGCATTGAGCATACACGGCAACACCCATCATCGTGGGAAAGATGTGCATGGGGTCAGGCTCAAGTAGGTCAGAGGGCCTAGGTGAATGCCTAGCAAGTAGCTCAGACTCCCACGACACCTGCTTTCCCTGCCCTCTCTTCCACCATATCTAGGTTGTTGTTAGGTACCGCCGAGTTGGGTTCGACTCATAGCCACCCTATGTACAACAGAATGAAACACTCCCTGATGCTGGGCCATGCCTGGCACTATTGTCAGCACTTCTCTGCTGCTCATAAGATTTTCAATGGCTGATTGTTCCAAGAGTGGGTTGCCAGGTTCTTCTCCCTAGCCTGCAGCACCTGGTGTTCCCAGGTGGTATCCCATCCAAGGACTAACCAATCAACCCTGCTTAGCTTCCAAGATCAGGCAGGATCAGATGGTGGGGTGCTATGGCTGTAGACACCACATCTATGGGCTCATGAAAATCCCCTGTGACTTGTTTCATAGGACAGAAAGTGTAGATTGAAATTATGGATGAATCATCATGGTGAGCTGCCAGCAGGCAGACATGGATAGAGTTAATTACTTTTACCATCACTGTGACCAAATACCTGAAAGAAATAACTAAGGAAAGAATTATTTGGGCTCATGGTTTCAGAGGGGTCAGTCCATAGTCAGTTTGGCCTCATGTACTTGGGCAGAACATCATGGCAGCAGGAGCACGTGGGGAAGGAGAGCTGTTCACTTCATGGCCAAAGAGGAAGCCGAGAGAAAGGAATGCTGGCACTTGATTGGCTGTCTCATTTTTCCCTTTTTATACCATCCGGGTCCCCAGCCCATGGATGGTGCCATCCACACTCAGGGATGCTCTTCCTCCCTCAGTTAATTCTCTCTGGAAAGACCCTCACAGACACACCCAGAGGTATGCCTCACCCATCTCCTAGGTGGTTCTAAATGGAGTCAAGTTGATGATGAAGATTAATTATCATAAGTCTACCTCCTGTCAACTTGACACCAAAATGTGTTACTTTAAACTTGAATGGTGGATGTAGGGAAATCCTTTCACTGTGTGGAACTTCAGGGGTCCACCTTGTGTGGAGGGAGAGATGGCCTTAAGTCTACTTCTGCATGGATCCAGGGTGGGTTATGTGGTTGATGTTGTTAGTTGCTGTCAAGTCAGATCCAACTCATGGCAACCCTACATACAACAGAATGAAACACTCTCCAACTCTGTGCCATGCCCACCACTACGTCAGTGTTTCTCTGCTCTCCACAGGGTTTTCAATAGCTGATTGTTTCGGGAGGGGGCTGCTGAGTCCTCCTTCCATTTTTACAGTGCTAGGGATTGAACCTTGGGCCTCAAGAGAGCACAGAGCAGCACTATACCAACTGAACCAGACCCCGCTCCTCAACTGAATTTGAGGGAGACGCATTTCAGCTCATAACAGGTCCCTCTCCTCAGAAAAGCAGATGCCAGTACCCACAGTGATGCTATCAGGGACACAAAGCTCACCTTCCAGAATCTCCATCATCTAGAAAGATAGGATAGCCTTATCCACAGAGAAGGTGTACCTTCATCTTGGCTTTTGTGATTCAAAGACGTAGGACTTCAGGGGGATAGAAAAAGTTCACACAAAAGATGTTGGGAAAGCACTTTCATGTTTAACCTCATTTGGTTCCAAAATACCTACAATACAAATAATACTCCTTGGAGTTCCTGATGTGATTTACAGAAACACAAATACTCCTAAATGCCCCTGCAGTCATGGTACCTTGGTGTGTCTTTGTAACCCAAAAAATTGTCATGGGATTTGCCCAAGAAATGTTCCAATTGTTCATTTTTTACTCACTTGTTAATGCCAGTGATGTGCCCTGGGCTCCTACTATGTACCAGACACTGAGCCAAGAACAAGAGAGACAAAACTGATATTATCATCAATCAACTATTTATTTGGCAACTAGTATCTAAAAGGTATTTTAAGATGGTTTAGAATTTCTGATCCTATACCAAATTTCTTTTTGTTGTTGTCTTATTTTTTGTTGTTGTTGTTTGGGGGATTGTTGTTTGTCTTTGTTTTTGTTTTTCATTTTTTTGTAGGGTTGGGCATCAAGCCCAGGGCTTTGTGTATGCTAGGGCAAGTGTTCTACCACTGAGCTGCACCCCCAGCCCATTTTTATTTTTTTTATCCTGAGACAGAGTCTTAATAAATTAGCACAGGGCTGCCTCTCGCCTTGAACTCATAACCCTCCTGCTTCTGCCTCCCAAACTGCTGAGATAACAGGTCTGCATCACCACGCCCAGCACGTTTTTCTATTTCTTTTTCTTGTAGGTGAACAGAGGGACAATCATCCCTCATTTTAACTGAAATGAGATGGAATGCTAGAAAGAGGAAGTAAATTGTATAGATCAGAGTAAATCTATGACAGATCAAGAATCTCAGGCTTTTGTCATAAAAGCTCATCATCCCCCAAAGTTACAGTTTTCTCTCTTCTTGTCCACTTCAGATTATATATATATATATATATATATTATATATATATATATAATATATATATATATATAATATATATATATATATATTCAAAACAGACCTTTGGATCAAGAGGCTGTGGTGATTTAGGGCCAGATTAGCCTTGAAGGCGTTAATGTTATCTATAGTTCACTGTTCTCAAGGAGATTGACACACATCAACACTAGCATCATGTTTTATTCTTTTTATCTGTTTTCACTCCTCTGGTCAGTACTTAAAGGTATGTGAAGATAGTTAAATGTAACTTTTCATTAAGTGCCATAGATGTCCCCCTCTGTAACACCACATCCTGCAACCTGATCACAGAGGTTGGCCACGTGAGCACTTTTTGTTTGCTGAAGAACATGGGGAGCTTGGAAGGTAGAGGGATTGGAAATGAATCCTTGTGATGACCTGAGCACCCTTGAAGTGCTGGGGCGCAGCGGGAAAGGTGGATTGCAGCTTGTGTCGAAGGCCTGCCTTCCTGCCTGTGTCCCCCATTTCCTGGCTCTGTGACACAAGGCTTCACTTCTCCTTTCGGAACGGGCTCTGAGGGAGGAGGTGCCCTGGTGGAAGAACTTTGCGCAATGGGCGGTGCTGCTCAGGGAGAGGAGCTGGGCCTCAGTGCTGTGTGATTTGCTTTGACAAAAGGAAGATCTTCTGAAAGCTGTGGGCACAGTGCGTAAGGAAGCACAATGGGTGGTGGGAGAGAGGATATTCACACGGCCTCAGTGGCTCAATCTACTTCTTGTTGTTAGGTGCCATCCAGTCGGGTCTGACTCATAATGACCCTAGGCACAACAGGGTGAAACACTCCCTGACACTGTGCCATGCCTGGCACTATGTCAGCGCTTCTTGGTTATTCATAGGGTTTTCAATGGGTGATTATTTCAGGAGTGGGCTGCCAGGTCCTTCTCTCATTTTTTGCAGTGCTGGGGATCGAACCCAGGGCCTCAGAAAGTGCAAAGCAGCACTCTACCAACTAGGCTAAACCCAGAGTGGTTTAATTAGCTAAGAATCCAACAAGGAACCATTAAGGGCCTCCTGATATGGCACATGGGTGACAAAGAACATTGATAAAAATAAGCACAATGACTCTAACCAGACAGAAACCATCATACACATCAGATTGGGGATGGCATCCAAGAAAGCAAAAGGTGGAGAGACACTGGAGATTAGAGAGGACTGCTGAGATGGGGGGCTGGGGTTTAGCTCAGTGGGTAGAGCGCTGCTCTGCAGTCTCTGAGGTCTGGAGTTCAATTCCCATCACTGCAAAAATGGGAGAAGGACCTGGCAATCCACTCCTGACAAAACAATCAGCCATTGAAAACCCTATGAGGGTTGCTATGAGTCGGACACAACTCGAGGGCACCAAACAACAACAACAGAGACAGGGCAATATAGTGAAGGCAATGCTTGGTCCTGGAATTTCCCCTTGACAGGAAAGTAGAAGTGCCATGGAGAATATTGCCCAGACAACAGAGAAAAGTTGAAAATGGACAATGTGTTAGACAATATTGTATTGATGTAAACTACTTGGATGTGATAATGATTTTGTGGTTAAGAAGACAAAGTCATTGTTACTACTACTACTACTGCTGCTGCTGCTGCTACTACTCCTCCTCCTCCTACTACTATTGGAGTGTTGGAGATGGAACGCAGGGCCTCATTCATGCCAGGCAAGTGTTCTAATGCTGAGCTACAGCCCTCAGCCCTGAAGTCCTTACTCTTAAGGAAGTTCTTGCTGAGGCACCTAGCAGTGACCGTCACAAGATCTATGATAAAAATACTTAAATCTCTTGTGCTATGTGTGTGTAAATAAATGCAGCAGAATGTCAACAGTGACTCCAAGTGAAGTACCTACACTTGGTCATTGTTCTAGCCTTGGTGCTTTTTAGTAGATCTGAAAATGGTCAAAATAAAAATATTAGGGAACAGAAAAGGCTAGATGGCTTGGAAACCAGGGGGGAGTTGGGTGCCATGGCCCACGTCTGTAATCCCAGTGACTCAGGAAGCTGAGGCAGGAGGATGGTAGGTTTGAGGCCAGAGGCAGCCTGTGCAGCTTAATGAGATCTGGTCTCAAAAATAAAAAGCTCAGTAGTGGAGCACTTTCCTAAAATGCAAGAGACCTTTGGTTCAACCCATCAACTCCATCAACAATGCAGTAGGAGGTCCTTGGTCTTCCATTGCCCTTGTGTATGGAACAGGCTTGGTGGGAGGCCCTGTTCGGGAGTTAGAGATGGGGAGACAGCTGGGGAAGGACAGGGAACAGCCTAGGGAAGTTAAAGCAGTGACAGGGGCAGGGTTGGAGCTGGGGAAACCTAGAGGGAAAGTACCTCTTTCTCACTTCAGTAAGGAAGTCTCAGGGCATGGGGTTCTGGAAGATTTATCTCCATGGAGAAAGTATGTATACACCGTGGAGCTGTATTGGTCTCCATGGAGGATGCCTCACCCAAGTGCCCCCAAGTATGGCTTAAGCCTCTATTGGTAAATATTCAGAGCAAGTTCCAGCATGATTTGAGCTCCTCATAACGGATGAACTCCTTGGCTAGTCCAGAAGGAGAAAGCAAGCAGAATGTGTTAGCTAACCTGTGGACTGAAGGGCCCAGGATGGAGTCTAACTTGGCCACAGCTTGACTCAGAATTCTTGGGCAACCCCCTCACTCAGCTCAGTTTCTGTACCCTCTTCTCTAAGTCAAGCAAGGAATTTTTGCAATTATTGCCACTAACAGCAAAAAGAGCCTGCAGCTGTACTGCTGTGGCATCTGATCCCAGCAGATCTCGAAAGCTAAGCAGGGTCGGGCCTGGTTGGTACTTGGATGGGAGACCACCTGGGAACACCAGGTGCTGTAGGATTGGGAGAAGGACCTGGCAACCCACTCCCAAAAAACAATCAGTCATTGAAAATCCTATGAATAGCAGAGAAGCACTGACAATAGTGTTTTGCCTGTTGTACATAGGGTCGTTATGAGTTGAACACTGACTCGATGGCACCTAACAATAGCAGAAAGAAAGGAAGAAAAGGAGGGAGGGAGGGAAGGAAGAGAAGGGAGAAGAGAAGAGAAGAGAAGAAAGAAAAAAAGAAAAGACAAGACCCCAGGATTGGCAATGCTATAGGACGAATGCTTTCATTTTCTCGACTGTGCCAATCTTTGGAATTGATAATGAACGGTAGTGTTTATAACTGTTAGTATTTATGTTCTCGTTATGAAGTTGGTATTCACAGAGATTACCTAATGCCCCTGCACGCATGCATGGCCACTGGAATCAAACCTGTGTCCAGCACTGGAGTGATATGGTCTATCTCTCCCAGATCCCTTTGGCCAGCTGGTATTGGTTAGTCACACCTCACAGTTACCCCATCTCTGGAGAATTGCCCTTGCCCAGTGGGAGCCCCTGACCAAGGAGACTACACCTGCTTCTCTCCCTCAACTCAAGGGCAGGCTTTGGTCAATGGCTAACTGCAACAGGGGAGCAAAATGGCACCTAACTACCATGAATCTCCAACCGAGATACATCCTTCCTAAGCCTTTCTCCCCTTCATTCTCCCCTAACCCATCTACTTTCCTCACTCCCCTTATCTTGAAGCCCCTCTCTCTCTCCTTCCCTCCCCCACCTCTCTCTCTCTCCCTATCCCTCCCTCCCACCTCCCTTCCTCCCTTCTTCCCTCCTTTTCAATAATGCACTTGAAAAAGAATCCTTGCGTCAGGCTCTGCTTCTAGAATACCCATCCCAAGAAAAGTCTTTTCCAGTTGCAGATGTTAGATATGCTACCAGCCATAACAGATATAGCATCAAATTCAATTCCCTTGACTCAACATAATAGGCATTTATTTTCCTCTTTCACCACATCTATCTGGCAGAGTGCCGGGGTTGAAGGAAGGTGCATTCTGCTTTGCTCAAACATCTGCAGGCTGAGGCACTTAGAAGCCATGTTGCTTTCCATGTGTGGATCTAGGGTCACCCTCATGTCCACATCCAGCCCATGAGTTATGGAAGGAATAGGCATCCCTGCATGTCAACTTTGCAGACTCAGGAGTGACAGGTGTCGCCAGACGCCATAGTGAATATCTGTAATGCTAGCAATGCCAAAACAGAGGCAAGGAAGGTCATGAGTTGAGGCCCGATGCCTTAGAGGCCCTGTCTGAAAATAAAAACTAAAAAGGGGGCTGAGGGGGCATCTTGATGGTGGGAGGACTTGCCTAGCATGCATGAGGCCCTGGGTTCAAGCCTCTAGTACTGAAAAAAAAAGTAACAGGAGTCATTTCTGCCCATGTTCCATTGGTGGGAACTCACCCCACGGTCCACCAAAAGGGCAGGGGATCTGGGGAATGTGCGTGTTGTTGCTGTTGTTAGGTGCCGTGGAGTCGGGCCCGACTCATAGAGACCCTCACAGGGTTTTCAATGGCTGACTTTTTCAGGATTGCTTTGGGTGTGGATTGCCACATCCTTCTCCTGGTTTTACAGTGCTGGGGATGGAACTCGGGTCTTCAGAGAGTGCAGTGCGGAGCTCTACCAACTGAACTAAGCCCCAGCCCAGGGGAATGTGGGAAGTCACCACTTAACAATAACTTAATATCCTAGAAGGGTGGCGAGGATCTGCTTCTCTACTCTTCTCTTCTTTCCCTTCCCTTCCCTTCCCTTCCCTTCCCTTCCCTCCTCTCCTCTCCTTTCCTCTCCTCCCCTCTGTTAAGGATGCAACCCATGGCTTCGTGCGTGTTAGGCCAGTTCTCTGCCCCTGAGCTATACCCCCAGCCCTTGTTTTTTTTTTTGAGATGTGTCTTGCTATATACCCAGGCTGGTTCAAACTGGCAATCCTCCTGCCTCTGCCTCCCAAGTGCTGGCATTACAGGTGTGTACCACGAATCCCAACTCGGAGCATAGATCTTTGATGGGCAGTTATCTCTACCACATTGTATAGCTTTGGGCAAGTTATTTAGTTTCTTTGGGACTCAGTGTCTTCACCTATAAAATGGAGCTATTAGTAAAGTCTCCTTTGCAGTTGTGGTCATGTTTAAATGAGAGTTTGGACCAGGGCTGGGAACACAGTTGTTCTTATTGTTAGGTGCCATCGAGTCAGTGTTCAACTCGTAGCGACCCAATGTACAACAGGCAAAACACTATTGCCAGCGCTTCCATGCTATTCATAGGGTTTTCAATGGTAATTATTTTGGGGGAGTGGGTTGCTGGGTCCTTCTCCCAAGCCTACAGCACCTGGTATTCACAGGCGGTCTCCTATCCAGGTACTAACCAAGTACTAACTGTGCTTGGGAACACAGTAAGGACCCACAATGCTAACTATTTTTTATCATTTCTAGAGAACCTACTTTGTTTTATTTGTAGATGTGAATCCTCACCACAACCTATGCAATGCAGATAAACCATTGCATCTATTTTACACAAGAGTTTCATAAAGTTCAAAAAAGGAAAGTTGATGACCCAGGGCCACACAATCAGAAGCAACAGAGTAAATGCTGGGTAAGCAGAATTTTACAGACCAAGGGTGGTTGGACTTGAAGGTAAACAGCACATCTCAGCCTTTGCCCGCACCACTTGAAGTATGCAGGGCTCCCAGGAAGGCTGCATAATATGTTGACTCAGATTTGCATCACCAGGTCCTGTCTGCCTCTCTACTCTTAGTTCCTGTCACACCCTCAACAATCAGGCCACCTGCTTTCCTTCTAATCCTCACATAAACAAAGTCTGACACCACCTCAGGGCCTTAGCACCTGCTCTTTCCTCTGCCTAGAATACTCTTCCTGCACATCTTTCCATGATTAGCTCCTACTTTTCATGCTGCTCAAAACTCAAATGTCACCTTCTCAGGAAGGCCTTATCTGATCCTCTTCTAGCCAAAGCATCCAGCTCCACATTTACTTTCTTTCTTTCTTTTTCTTTTCTTTTTTCTTTTTCTTCTTTCTTTCTTTCTTTCTTTCCTTTCCTTTTCTTCTTTATTTCTCTTTATTAGTATATTTCTGGGGTTGTTGGGTGCCGTCGAATTGGATACAACTCATTGCGACCCTATGTATGTACAACAAAACAAAACACTGCCCGACATTGTGCCATGGACATGATCTTTTTATGTTTGAGCCCAGTGTTGCAGCTACTATGTTTCTTCTCATTTTGAGTAGTTCCACATCAGGAAAAGGAGAATCCCTGGGGCTCTACTGCATTCTCATCATCGAGGTCGACTCTACTTTGAGGAGGCAAGTCTTTCCCACTTGTTTCTTGAACACCTTCCAGCCTGAGAGTCTCTTTTTCTGGCCCTATATTGACAGTGCTTATCTGCTATCCATAGGGTTTTCAACGGCTAATTGTTTCAGAAGTCGGCTGCTGGGTCCTTCTCCCTAGTCTGTCTTAGTCTGGAAACTCAGCTGGAACCTGTCCACCATGGGTGGCCCTGCTGGTATCCGAGATACCAGTGGCACAGCTTTCAGCATCACAGTAACACATAAATCCCCACAGCACGACAAGCTGACAGACATGTGGGGGATTTATGGGATGCAGAGTAATAATTCAGCTCATATATATGGTATATAATTATTAAACCAGGATTGCTGGCACTTCCATCTCCGTAACCATTATACAATGAAACAATATTTTTGATTAACATGGAAAGATAATTGTACACATTTATCCAACATTTACTTTCATATCATCTGATTTTCACTCTCTGCCCAGCACTCAGTATATTCCATACTTATGCATTTGCTTAGTGTCTTTCTCTCATCCTAGGCTATAAACTCAATGACAATAGTAACCTCATTCTCTCTCTCCTTGTATCTCCAGCAACTAGGACATCGCCTGGCACAAGATCCAGCTTCAATAAGTATTAGCTGAGTAAAGAAAGACATTTAATTAAGTATCTCTGTCTGTATCTGCCATTTTTCCCACTCTTCCCTCCTCTCTTCCTCCAGGGACACTGCTTTGGCCCATGCACACCACCACAGGACCTTGTCCTCATGACAGTGATGGGAACCGCTAGGAAGGGGTGAGATTAAGGTGCACAACTGTATAAATGTACTAACAGCACCATTGCCATCTTTCCTCCCTTTTTTCCTTCCTTCCTCCCTTCATTCATTTATGCAATGGATAATTACTTACTATCTATGCCATATAGGTGGTATAGGAACATTAAAAGACAGACAAACATGTCCCTGCCTATGTGGGAAATACTTGCAAACACAAAATAGAAATGTAGAGATGGCAAAACTAAACATGTACCAGGACGTTACATATTCACATCTCTTTCTCCTCTGCTCTTCTGCCTCTCTGACTTCACATACACAACTAGCCTCTGCCAATCACTGACAAAGAGCCCTTATTCCTTCCCTGTCTTGCTCCTTTTTATTAATTTTTATTTTTTATTTATTTTTTACTTTATTTATTTATCTATTTTGTGGTGCTAGGGATGGAACCCAGGCCTTGTGCCTGCTAGGCAAGAGCTACATCACTGAATTACATCCCCATTTCGTCCCTTCTTACCCAGTGTGATGGTTTGCATGGGCTTGCAAAAGCCAATTGTTAAATATGGAAGACTTTCAGGATCTAGTTGTTGAGCTTTTGGTAGCTCAAAATCAGATGTGGTAGGAGCATTTACACCACATCAATAGGTCAATGTTTGGGGATATTATTTTTCTGAAAAGCTAGCACATTACCTCTCCCATCTGTCCGTGGCAAAGAAATTTTGCACTGTTATAGAATACCCTAATCCTCACAGATGTTCAGCTTCCATTACTACCCCCTGCCCAAACTGCACCTCTACACCTTCCTCCCAGGTGGCAGGAGGTGAGGAGTCCAAGGGGCCTATGCTGTGCTGTGAAAGAGAACAGAAGAAGGAGACTGAGGGTCAGAAGGGAAATTAAAATGAAAGTAATATAGGAAGGAAAGAAAAGGAAAAGAGAACTGGTAGCCACCAGGGAGACGGGCTAGGGAAGGAGGCCATGAATATCAGCCAATGCACACTTCAGAATAGGCAGTTGGGCCATTTCCCCACGTGGGGCTCCAAGATGCCCAGGTTGCCAGGGATGATGAAAGAGGGCTCCCACACTGCTCTGAAACAGGGTGGGGGTGGGGCCCGCAGAGCTGGCTCAACAGCAAAGAAGCCAAGTGGTCTGTACCAGGGGACTGTGGGGCACAGGGGAACTCTCTTTCCAACTGTGGGAGTTGAAGAGGAAGCTGAGAACCCTGGGATCTGGAATCTGAGAGAGGAGGCTGGGACCGGACCCCTGGGTCTGAGGGAGCAGGCTGGGACTGGACCCCTGGGTCTGAGAGAGGAGGCTGAGAACAGACCCCTGGGTCTGAGGGAGGAGGGCTGGGACCGGACCCCTGGGTCTGAGGGAGCAGGCTGGGACTGGACCCCTGGGTCTGAGAGAGGAGGCTGAGAACAGACCCCTGGGTCTGAGGGAGGAGGGCTGGGCCTGGACCCCTGGGTCTGAGGGAGGAGGGCTGGACCTGGACCCCTGTGTCTGGAGGAAGAGGGCTGAGGTCTGGACTCCTGGGTCTAAGGGGGGAGGGCTGAGGCCTGGCCCCTTGCATCTGAGGGAGGAGGGGCCTTTCAAGCAGCAAAGACTTAGAAGGTGGGGCCTAAGGTTCACACAGCAAGTTACCACCACACACACCCTTTCCTGCACTGCCTTGGGTAACATAAAGTATAAAAGGGCCGCATTGCCTGGTTCAAGAGCATAGCGACATTTTCCAGCCACAGACTGGTCATGAGCCCTGTACCTCTGCTGGCCCTCCTTGGGGCCGCCACCTTGCTGCACTGTGAGTGAGGACCCTGACCCAGAAGAAGATTTCCTGGGAGGCTGACCTCAGGAACCTGCCAAGATGTAATCCGCTTTTTGTCTCAGACGTACAGGCTCTCAACTGCCAGTGGGGGTCAGCAGACACCGTGAGGGATGTGGCAGAGCTGCCTTTTAATTGGACAGCTGACACGAAGGCCTGCGAGATCGGGGAGGGCTGCCAGGACACGCTGATGCTCATAGAGAACGGTGAGAGGGGGCCCTCCACGCCCAGGTCTGTCCCCTCTCGCTCAGCCCCTGTGTGGACACTCGAAGGGACCCTCCCCACCCATGTTGTTTTTAGGTACCATCAAGTCGGTATCCAACTCATAGCGATCCTACGTACAAAAGGGGAAACACTATTGTCAGTGCTTCTCTGCTGTTCATAGGGTTTTCAATGGCAGATTGATTTTTGGGAGTGGGTTGCCGCATCCTTCTCCACCCCCCATAGCAGGTGCAAACCCTCCCGTGCCCAGCCCCCTTCTCTCCAGCATCCCACGAACATCACCATGCGGAGCCTCCCTCCAGGACCCTGGCATTCTGAACGTCACCCCCATCTGCCTCCCTCTCTCTGTCCAGGACCCAAAGTGAGCCTGGTCATAATCAAGGGCTGCACTCTGGCCCAGGACCAAGAGGCCCAAGTCACCAGGCACAGGGCAGGACCCGGGCTGTCCGTCATCTCCTACACCAGAGTGTGCCGTCACGGGGACTTCTGCAACGACCTGTCCACCACTAAGGTTCTTGGGACCCTGCCCACTGCCAAAGGTGCCAGAGGGAGGCTGAACCCCAGGACGGGAGAGGGAAGGGGCCAGGAGGAAGGAGGACAGGGCAGTGGGTTGAATAAAAAAGGCTGTTTAGTTACAGACGCTCCCTCGCTAGGTGGCAGCCTTGCTAGCTCGCTGGTTCCTTCCCTGCCTTGACTACTCTCTTGCTGCTTTTCTCCCTCCTTGGTCCTTCACTCTCCAGCTCTTCCACACCCCTTCTCCCTTCCTCTCACAGCACTGACCCCAGGCAGCTCAGAACCCCCCTGCCAGCCTAGTCCAACAGTCCCAGAGTGGCAAAACCGGGGAGATGTTCTGCTGCTAACTCACCAACCTCAGACTCTGGCCCTGATTCTAACCTGCTCGTCCCGCACAGTCCTTCTTTCTGCACTGCGGCGTTCGTTCACTAAGGTCTCATTGAGGAGTTTGCATTTCCTCAACCTGCAGGACATAAGCCTGGAATCATTCACTCTCTCTGCCTGGTATGAGAGTTTGGGGCAATGATTTGTGATTCTATACTCTAGAATATTTTGTGACCAGGACAGTTCATCTTCCTGGTCTGTTTAATGGAACTGGAGGGTGAAACCACTGGTTCCTTCCCAGGCCCCCTACCCATATCATTGGACAAGTCCGTGCCTGTCTGGCCTCAGGAGATCCCTCTGTCTCCCCCCCGCCAGTGCCTCACCAACCCCCCTGAACTTAGCCCCAGAGGTCTCTGCAGGTCTCACCTTCCCTCTGGCCTTGCTCTCTTACTAAGCCACCTACTGAATTCCTGGCAACTGGCCCTGCATGAGAGGATCCCCAGGAAGTCATATTGGGGGTGCTGAGCAGCTTGACTCTTGGGACCAGCCCAGTTAAGGGGAGGGAAAGCATCTGATCCAAACCCAGAGCTCTCTCAGTGCCCCTCACTGTGTCTGTCCCCTCCCCAGTTCCAGGGACCCTGCGCTGCCCAGTCTGCCTTTCTACAGATGACTGTCCTAAGAATGCCCCCGAGCAGATCTGCCCAGCAGGGTACACTCACTGCTACAATGGAGTCCTCAGGCTCAGAGGAGGTAAGCGTGGATGTGGGGGTTCCTGGAGGACTGAATGGGGTGGAATGGGAACTGAGATCTGAGTGTCTATGCAGAAAGGGTAAGCTGAGGCAGGGCATGGGACCCAGAGGAGGGTGGGGCTGGCCTCCTGGAGGTGGGCTTCCCTCTGAGGTTGAATGGTCCTTGGGTAAATGTTGCTGTCTCTCCTCCTCTCCTAGTGGAGGTCCTCAGCAATCTGAGAGTGCAGGGCTGCATGCCCCGGCCAGGCTGCAATCTGCTCAACGGCACCCAGAAAATCGGGCCCATAGAAATGAGCGAGAACTGCAATCTTGGGTCAGGTGAGTCTCGCAGGGGAAAACAAGTCTTTTCCCTACACTGCAGCCTTAGGGTAAGACGATCTTCATATGCTAGGGACATCCAAGTGCATTACACCAAGACCAGCCACCCCAAGTAATTTAGATGTTCATTACTCATTCAGGCAGGTGCAAATTGGAGGACTCCTCTGGGTGAGCTGTTGGAGGGTTAGAGAGGGCCAGCAGGAGATGTCCAGTTGAAGGCAAGAGAAAAAGAGAGGGAGTGTGGAGCAGGGGAGAGAACTAGAGGACAAAAGTGTACTCTAGGAGTTTTAAATGATGCAAGGCCAACTAAGTTTGAGTGGCCAGGATAAGTGGGATACAAGGGGGCAAGTAGGAGGAAGTTCAGGGGTGCAATGTAAGTTACTCTGCATTATGATTTTACGCAACAATAGTCAGTTCAGAACTATGGCTGACTGTCTTGCTGGGAGTGACTGTATGCTTCCTGTTCTGTTTCTATACATCATTGGCCCTGGGTCCCCTGCGTCTCCCAGTTCTTTTTGACTACCCACCTTCTCTCTGCAACCCTCATCCATCTCTATTCATGATACTAGAATACCCCAGTGACCTAGCTGCACAGGAAAGAAAAACAGAGAGAAAGTCGAGGGTACTTCTGGTGTGACAGAGTAGGCAAGAGTTAAATGGGGACTCTGGGAGTGCCTTCACTTTGCACTTAAATGCATTCAGACTGGCACATACCTGGCAACAGAGAGTGCTGTGGAATGCCTCAATATGAAGGGTTGTAAGGCAAAGTGAAGCCGTGGTAGGGAAGGAATACTGGCTAGGAGTCCTGGCTTCCCTGAGAGCCTGGTCTTCCTGGTCCATGCCTGTTTCTGCTTCTGTCTGTGTTATCCTAACCCTTAGAGCAGCAATCCCCAACCTTTTTGGCACCAGGGACTGGTTTCCTGGAGTGCAGCCTACAGGATTGTCACATGATCTCACAGTGGGTGGAGCTCAGGGGGTAATGCAAGTTGGAGAGAGGCTCTAAATACAGATGAAGCTTCACTGGCTCACTCACTGCTCACCTTCTGCTGTGCAGCCTGAGGGCTGGGGACCCCTGCCTTAGAGATTTAAGGAGAGAGTCAAGTGAGTTCAGCAAACATTCCTTTGCATGTTGGATCTTCTTTACCCGACAAGATTGGGAGATGTGAGGCCATGGGCTGGATGTCCCTGACACCAAGGATCCTGCCTCGTGTAGCACGAGAGGTGGCTCAGGATGAGGGTCCACTTGTTGCTGTTAGTGAACGAAGTCCCAGTGTGGAAGGGAATATCCCCAGAGTCAAAGCAGAGAAACCTGCTAAGATGGATTTGCTCTACATATCCCAGGAGTGCACACTCTAGACTGCAAGAGTGGGGCACTAGAGGCCTTAAGGGATGTGTCACAGCTGCCCCTGAGCTGGACAACTGACTGGACATCCTGTGACATCGGTGAGGGTTGCCAGGAAACGGTGATGCTGATACAGAATGGTAAGAAGGGGCCCAGTCGGAGACCCCACCCCTTCCCGATCAGCCTCACCCTCAGTATACTAGCACCAACTCCAGGAAACCCTCCCCTAGCACCAGTATAGGTTCCTTCCTCAACAGGTGTAACACCTCCAGTCCAGTCCCCTCCTCTCTAGGATCTCAAGGACAGCACCATGCACAATCTCCCTCTGGGATACTGGAATCCTGACCCTCACCCTGCCTGGCCTCTTTCTCTCTTTCCAGGACAGCAGGTGGACTTGCTGCTCAGCAAGGGCTGCACTACAGCTAAGGACCAACAAGCCCGAGTTACCAGGCACAGGGCAGGGCCCGGCCTCTCCATCATCTCCTTCACCCACGTGTGCCGCCAGAAGGACTTCTGCAATGACTTGTCTACCACTGAGAGTTTCTGGTCCCCACCCCCTGCCACAGGTGCCACAGGGAGGTGGGACCATAGAAGGAGAAAAGGGGCTGTCAGGAGGGAGGCCAGGACTCCAGGGTTGAAGTGAGAACACAGGTGCTGTCTATTAACAGACATTCCCTTGCTCGTTGGCAGTCTTGCCAGCTCACTCCGTCCAATCGCCCCTGACTGCTTGCTCCGTCCCTGGTGCCTCGCTCTCCATCTCTTCCACACACCCTCCTGCCTCCCACCCACTGGCCCCATCTACTTGCACCTCAGAACTCCCCTAATTCACTTTTTCCAGCAGTCCTGGAGTAGCAAACTGGGTAGATTTTCTGATGTTAAAGCACCAACCTCAGATTCTGGCACTGATCTTAACCTGCTCATCCTACAATCCTTTTTTCAGTAATGCTGGTTTGTTCACGAATGTCTCACTTAGGATTTTGCGTTTCCTCTTTCTAAGGGATATCAGCCCAGAATAGCTCACTCTCCTTGCCAGATGTCATAGAGAGTTTGGAGCAAAGATTTCTGATTCTGTACTCTAGAATATTTAGTGAAGAACATGTTGTCTTCCTTGTATGTTTAATGGAACGTGAGGATGAAACCACTGGTACCTTCCCCCCCTTCCTTGGACACAGCTATGTCTCTGCCTACCCTCAGGAAGGCCGTCTGTTGCCCTGTCCAATGCCCCAGCACCGCTGGGCTCGACAACAGGCTGGACATCCTGTGGAATTGATGAGGGTTGCCTGGGATCCCCACAGGTCTCACCTTCCCTCTGGCCTTGCTCTCTTACTAGTCCACACACCAAATTCCCTGCAACTAGAGCTGTGTGGCTTGTAACCCTAGCCCTGTGGCATCTGATCCTGTCAGATCTCAGAAGCTAAGCAGGGTCAGGCCTGGTTAGTACTTGGATGGGAGACCGCCTGGGAACACCAGGTGCTGTAGGCTTGGGAGAAGGACCCGGACGCCCGCTCCTAAAACATCAATCCACCATTGAAAACCCTATGAACAGCAGAGAAGCACTGACAATAGTGTTTTACCTGTTGTACGTAGGGTCGCTATGAGTTGGATACCAACTCGACGGCACCTAACAACAACAAGAGCTGCAGGAGAGGATCCCCAGGAAGGCACACTGGGGGTGCTGAGCAGCTTGACTCTTGGGACCAGCACAGTTAGGGGGAGGGAAAGCATCTGATCCAAACCCAGAGCTCTCTCAGTGCCCCTCACTGTGTCTGTCCCCTCCCCAGTCCCAGGCACCCTGCGCTGCCCAGTCTGCCTTTCTACAGATGACTGTCCCACCAATGCACCCAAGCAGACCTGCCCAGCAGGGCACACTCACTGCTACGATGGAGTCCTCAGGCTCAGGGGAGGTAAGTGTGGATGTTGGGATTCCTGGGAGAGATATAGGGTGGAATGGACATCGAGATGGGAGTGTCTGTGCAGTAAGGGTAAACTGAGGCAGGGGATGGGACCCAAAAGAGTATGGGACTGGCCTCCTGGAGCTGGGCTTCCTCTGAGGTTGGATGGTCCTTAGGTCAGTGTTTCTGCCCTCTCCCCCTCCTCCTTTCCCAGGGAGGATCGTCACCAACCTGAGGGTGCAGGGCTGCCTGACTCAGCCAGGTTGCAACCTGCTCAACAGCACCCAGAACATTGGGCCCATAGAAGTGAGTGAGAACTGCAATCTTGGGTCAGGTGAGTCCCACCTGGGGAAACAAGGCTGTTCCCTTCACTGCAGCCTTGGAGCAGGATAGCCTTGTCCAGCATGGGACACCCAAGGCAGCACACCAAAGCCAACAGCTCCAAGGAATTCAGATGTTTATTACTCATATAGGCCTGTAGAAGTGAGGGGCTCCCCCAGGGAGGCTGTAGGGGCTTTGGAGGGTGGAGAGTCAGCAAGAGGTGTCCACGTGAAGGAGAGAGAGGGAGTGTGGGCCAGGGAACAGGAGCCCATTGATGGGAGCTTTAACTAACCCTGGCCCAAGGTTGTCCTGTCTGGGAAGGATGGTTGGGTTGAGTGGGGAGCAAGATCAAGGGGGCGGGGTGTGTTACTTTGCATGCCCATTTACATAACAGTCAGTGCACAGCTGCTTGTCTGGTTGACAGCAACTGGTGTTTCCAATTATATCCATCCCATCACCTTGAGTTTCCCACTTTGATCCCCCTTGTCTCTGCCCCCTTCTCATCCATTCCCACCCATAGTACCAGAGCACCCTAGTGACCTCGCCGCATAGGAAAGAAAAGCAAAGAGAAAGTCGAGGGTGCTTCAGGTGTGAGAGAAGAGGCAAGAGTTCAGTGGGGACCCTGGGAGTGTTCCCACTTAGGCACTGGAGTGCACTGAGCCTGGCACTTACCCAGATGCAGAGTGCCAGGAGGAAGGATTGCCAGGCAAAGGGAAGCCTTGGTGTGGAAGGAAGGTTGCATCGGATCCTGGTTCCCATGGGAACGTGGTCTACCAGGTCCCTGGCCTCAAATTCCTCATCCTCCTGTGCTACCCTAACCTTTAGAGCTTCAAGGAGAGAGCTGAGTGAATTCCGAAAGCACTCCTTGTGTTTCAGTCTGTCTGTCTGACTAGGATGGGAGACTTGAGATCACGGGCTAGTGTACCAGACACCAAGATGTCCTGCCTTGTGCATAACAACATGTTGGTCAGGATGGGGTCAGCTTGGTGCTGCCTGTGATTTCGGTCCCGCCTGGAAGGGGGTTTCCCTGGGAGGTCCAGCATGGTGACCTGCTCTGATGGAATTCTTCTCCCCGTCCCAGGCACACAGGCTCTGGAATGCAGGCGTGGGCAACTAGAGGTCGTGAGGCAAATATCAGAGGGGCACATCACGTGGACAACTGGCTGGGAAATCTGTGAGCGCGGCGAAGGTTGCCAGGAAACCGTGATGCTCATAGAGAACGGTGAGAAGAACCCCTCTTTCCAAGACCCTGCCCCTTCCCACTCAGTCCTGCACCCTACGCCCCCCGATCCTCGCCCTGGGGACTCTGGAGGCCAAGCCTCCAGTACTAGGACCTAGCTATTGCCTCCTCAGTAAGTGTAAGCCCCTCTGTTGGTGTCACCCCTCCAGTGCCCAGCACCTGCTGTCAGCATCTCCCCCACCTTGGGGTGCACAACATCCCTCTGGGACCCCGTGGTCCTCACCTCCCACCCTGCCTGTGCCCCTCTCTTCTTCCAGGACCTCAGGTGAACTTCGTGCTCACCAAAGGCTGCACCACAGAGAAGGACCAAGCAGCCCGAGTCACCAGGCACAGGGCAGGCCCCGGGCTCTCCGTCACCTCCTTCACCCACGTGTGCCGCCACAAGGACCTCTGCAATGATCTGTCTACCACCAGAACCTTCTGGACCCCACACTTCGCCACAGGTGCCAAAGAGAGGCGGGGCCACTCAAGGAGAAGAGGGGCTGGAAGGAGGAAGGAGGCCAAGGCATGTGGTTAACGTGAGCACAAAGGAGCTGTTTATTTAGAGACACTCCCTTGCTGGGTGGCAGCCTTGATACCTCACTGGCTCCACCCCTACCTTGGCTGCTAGCTCCCTCCCTGGCCCCTCAGCCTCCATGTCCTCTGGACTGCCTCCTCCATCCCTCCCACCCGCTCCATCTCCCTGCACAGCAGAACTCCCTTGACCCACATCTTCAGACTGTCCTGGAGCAGCAGATTGGGTGGATTTCCTGATGTTAAGCCACCAGACTCTGGCCCTCATCCTAACCTGCTTACCCTACATGGCCTGTTTTTCTTTTTCTTTCTTTTTTCTTTTCTTTTCTTTCTTTTTTTTTTTTATTTATTTTTTTTATTTATTTTTTTTTATTTTGGTACTGGGGATTGAACCCAGAGCCTTGTGCTTGCATGCTTTGCAAGTGCTGGACCACTGAGTTGTGCCCCAGCCCATTTTTTTACTTTATTTGAGACAGGGTCTCACTAAGTTATGTAGACTGCCTCTGGTATCGAACTTGCGATCCTCCTGCCTCTGCCTCCCGAGCTGCTGGGATTATAGGCGTGCACCACCACCATAGCCTTTTTTTTTTCTGTACTGATGGGTTTGTTCACTAATGTCTCACTTAGAATGCTTTTTTAAAAATTTAATTTAATTTAATTAATTAATTTATTTATTTATTTTGGCGGTACTGGGAGTTGAATCCAGGGCCTCGCGCCTGCATGCTTTGCAAGTGCTGGACCGCTGAGCTGCGCCCCCAGACCATTTTTTGTTTTTACTTTTTGAGACAGGATCTCGCTAAATTACGCAGACTGCCTCTGGTCTCGAACTTGTGATCCTCCTGCCTCTGCCTCCCCAGCCGCTGGGATTATAGGTGTGCACCACGGTGCCCAGCCTCACTTAGGATTTTGCGTTTTCTCTTTCTAAGGGACATTGGCCTGGAATAACACATTCTCCTTGCCTGGTGTTAAACAGAGTGTGGGGCAATGATTTGCAATTCTGTACTCTAGAAAATTTGGTGAAGAACATGTTGTCTTCCTTGTCTGTTGAACAGAACTTGCGGGTGAAACCATTGGTTCATTTCTGGGACTCCCTCCCTTCCTTGGAAAAGTCCATGTCTCTGGCCAGCCTGAGGAGGGCCCTCTGTTGCCCCCTCAGGGACCCAGCACCCCTCCTGCACTCATCCCCAGACATCTCTGCAGGCCTCACCTCCCTCTTACTAGGCCACTTACCAAATTCCTGCAACTGGGCCTGCCTGACAGGAGCCCCAGGAAGGCTCAGTGGGGTTGCCGAACAGCTTGATTCTTGGGACCAACACAACTGGTGGGAGGAGGGAGAGCTGCTAATCCAAACCCAGAGCTCTCTCAGTGCCCCTCACCATATCTGTCCCCTCCCCAGTCCCAGGCACCCTGCGTTGCCCACTCTGCCTTTCTACAAATGTCTGTCCTGCCAATGCACCTGAGCAGATCTGCCCAGCAGGGCACACGCACTGCTACAGTGGAGTCCTCAGTCTCTTGGGAGGTAAGCGTGGACATTGGGGTCCCTGGAGGGCTGAATAGGGTAGAGTGAGAACCGAGACGTGAGTGTCCGTGCAGTTAGGGTAAGCTGAGGCAGGGCGTGTGGCCCAGAGGAGTGTGGGGCTGGCTTCCCGGAGCTGGGCTTCCCTCTGAGGGTGGATGCTCCTTAGGTCAGTGTTTCTGTCTTCTCCCCCTATCTCCTTTCCTAGGGGAGATCACCAGCAATCTGAGGGTGCAGGGCTGCATGCCCCAGCCAGGCTGCAACTTGCTCAATGGCACCCAGAAGATTGGGCCCATAGAAGTGAGTGAGAACTGCAATCATGGGGCAGGTGAGTTCCACCTGGGGAAACAAGGCTGTTCCCTTCACTGCAGCCTTAGGGCAAGATAGCCTTGTACCATATGGGACAATCAAGGCAGCACACCAAAGCCAACAGCCCCAAGTAATTTGTTGTTGTTAGGTGCTGTCGAGTCAGCGTCCAACTCATATCAACCCTATGTACAACAGGTGAAATACTAATGTCCGTGCTTCTCTGCTATTCACAGGGTTTTCAATGGCTGATTGTTTTTTGGGAGTGGGCTGGTGGGTCCTTCTCCCAAGCCTACAGTGCCTGGTATTCCCAGGTGGTCTCCATCCAAGTACTAACCAGGCCCGACCCTGCTTAGCTTCCAAGATCTGACGGGATTGGACCCACAGTGGTATGGCTGTAGGCCCAAGTAATTTAGACGTTTATTACTCACACAGGCATGTATAAGCAAGGAGACTCCACAGGTAGGCTGTTAGCAGATTGGGGGTGGAGAGCCAGCAAGAAGTATGTAGGTAAAAGAGAAAGAGACAAGGAATGTGGGCCAGGGAACAGAAACCCACCCCTGGGAGCTTTAAATCCTACTGGGCCAAGTGAGCTTGGATGTGCTGTCCTGGTAGGAGGAGAGGGGCGAGTGGGAGGAAGGTCAAGGGTGCAATGCGGGTTGCTCTGCATGAGACTTTAAACAGCATTTCATTCAGAACCATCTGCTGGTTGTCATGCTGGCAGGCACTACCATTTGAATGGTTCCCATTCAAATTCTACCCACCCCTGCCTTAGGCTAATCCTGAGTCTCCCATTGCCCTTTGACCATTCCCATTTCCCTCTCTGCCTCTCATCCATCCCCACTCGCAGTACTGGGGCACCCCAGTGACCTAGCTGCATAGGAAAGAAAAGCAGAGAGAAAGTCAAGGGCGCTTCAGGTGAGACAGAGGAAGCAAGAGTTAAGTGGGGACTCTGGGAGCATCCCCACTTATGAAGTTATTTGCACTCAGACCGGTACACACTGGGCAGGTGTCCAGTGCTGTGGAGAGTCAGTAAGAAGGGCTGAGAGGCAAAGGGAAACCATGATGGGGAGGGAAGTTTGCAGGGGATCCGGGTTCCTCGGGGGGCATGGTCTTCCTGTGCCTGCCTGTTTCCTCACCTGCCCATATCCCCCTAATCCTTAGAGCTTCAAGGACAGAGTTGAGAGAGTGCAGCACGCACTCCTCCTTGTGTTTCAGTCTGTCTGCCAGACCACACTGGAATGCTTGAGGTCACGGCTGGGTCTCCCTGACACCAAGGTTTCTTGCCCTGTGTAGGGCAACTCACTGCTGCCTGTCACTGTGGTCACCCCAGGAAGGAGACTTTCCTGCACCTGGAACTGTGGGCTCTGCTAAGATGGATTTGCTCTCCCCTTCCCAGCCGCGCAGGCTCTGCAGTGCCAGTCGGGGACACTGGAGTCGGTGAGGAATGTATCGGAGCTGCCCCTGCAGTGGACAGCTGGCAAGGCCACCTGTGAGGTCGGCCAGGGCTGCCAAGACACGCTGTTGTTCGTGGAGAATGGTGAGGAGGGCCGTCAGCGCAGACCCACAACTGTCCACTCAGGCCACGCTCAGGGTCAAGTGTGGGGACTGTGGAGGCCCCTGTCTGAGTGTCAAGAGTCCTGCCCAATGCCAGCCTGCGCATTCCCTCCAGTTCCCTGTCCCCTGCTCTACAGCCTCTCACCAGCCTCAGGAGGCACCACCCCGCTGTAGGAGCTGAGAGTCCTGACC